>JAUTDX010000422.1:0-133038 GCA_030844895.1 Ambrosia x helenae
AGTTATTATTTAACCCTAACATATAATTTTTTTTATAAATTAAAAAACTATAGCAATACTATACTCAAATTAAAGAGAGTAAAATGCTATTTTATATGGTGTATTAATATTAAGAAAATATTATCGTCTAAAAAAGTTATGTACGTTTAAAGATCGTAGGGTAGTTGGTTAAAATAAAGATGCAAAAGTGTAATTAATATTTAAATAAAATAAATTAAGTAAAGTTGATGGGGGCAAATATGTAAGTATTGTATAAAATTATAGTATAGTATAGATAGATAAGGGGGAAAACTGTAACTAAAGGGGGTATATGTGTAAGTTATGTTTGAAAAGACATAAATGTCCTTAAAAAGTAGTTATTACATGCATTATGTGTTGTACTTTAAGCATTTATAATTTTATTACTTAAAAATTAAGAGGTCCTTGTGAAATGCTTTATAAGATAGTATAGATAAAAACACCTCATTTTGAGGTTATGAAACTTTCTGACCTTCTATATTATTTACTAGATTATACCCCGGGAACGTCCTGAGGTTGAGAAATCTAATATGACATATTAATTTTACATATGAAATAGAAGGATTCGTTTTACAGTTACATGCAAGAAAGCTTCGGGTAGCACCTAACCTAAAACAATTAACAATGTATTTCCAATGTTAATACCTAACCTTAAACAATGTAGAACTCTAATATTAATATCTAACCTAAAACAATGTATAACTCCAATGCTAACGCATGTTGAAAATAGAATTCATATTTACTGATTTAAACATAATTAGTGACTTAGTGACTTGCCTAGTGGATTTTTTCCTGTATGAACAAAACCCCAGAAAAAATAGTCGTTTTTTTCTCCGTTTTTTATATAGCAATATGGTACTCGTTGAAAGATAATAATACGCTCGTTAATTTGGTGTAATTTTTTTTCTTTAAAAAATCTCGTATATAAATGATATTAACGTTTAAAAGTTATAGGAGGAAACATAAGAGATAAAAATTCAATTTTATTTTTAATTTTTTTTCCTAAAATATCTCAATGCCACATGGGATGACACATGGCACGCTCAAGGAGGAGAATGCCTCTTTAAGCGCCATGTCATTAAAATGGCTTTGGTTTATTATATGTATAGATTTATGAGATCGGTTTCCATTAGGTAATCGACTAAAAATCACAAAAATACATGTGTATATAGTTGACTAGCTTTTATCCCGGGAGTGTCCCGGGTTGAAATATCTAATATAACATAATAAAATATCTAATATGATAACATAATTAATGATTTGTCAATACATGATTAATGAATAATAATAATATTATTATTATTATTATTATTTATTTTAAACAAATTTCTGTCATAAGTTATCATATCTATACATATAATAAACCAAAGCCATTTTAATGACATGACACTTAAAGAGGCATTCTCCTCCTTGAGTGTGCCATGTGTCATCCCATGTGGCATTGAGATATTTTAGGAAAAAAAAAATTTAAAAACAAAATTATATTTTTCTCTCTTATGTTTCCTCCCATAATTTTTAAACGTTAATATCATATATATATACGAGATTTTTTAAAGACAAAAATTACACCAAATTAACGAGCGTTTTATTATCTTTCCAAAGAGTACCATAGTGCTATATAAAAAACGGAGAAAAAAACGACTATTTTTTGTTGGGTTTTGTTCAAACAGGAAAAAAAAAACACAAAGTGTTCAGGTAAATCATTAATCATGTATAGGCAAGTCACTAATTATGTTCAAATCAGTAAATATGAATTCTATTTTCAACATTCGTTAGCATTGGAGTTATACATTGTTTTATGTTAGATATTAATATTAGAGTTATACATTGTTTAAGGTTAGGCGTTAACATTGGAGATATATTTTTAATTGTTTTAGGTTAACTGCTACCCGAAGCTTTCATGCATGTAACTGTAAAGCGCATCATTCTATTTAGTATGTAAAATTAATATGTCATATTAGATTTTTCAACCCCGGGACGTTCCCGGGGTATAATCTAGTTCAAATATAAAAAAAGGAATCTCTGCCTGTGAAGTTATGTTTATCGTTTGTGATTTATTAGTAGAGTAAAATATATTTGAAAACAAAACCCCACAAAAATAGTTGTTTTTTTTTCTCCGTTTTTTATATAGCACTATGGTACTCGTTGGAAAGATAATAAAACGCTTGTTAATTTGGTGTAATTTTTTTTTTAAAATTTCGTATATAAAAGACATTAACGTTTAAAAGTTATGGAAGGAAACATTAGAGAGAAAATTTAATTTTCTTTTTAAATTCTTATCTTTTCCTAAAATAATTATTATATATATAGATTTATTAAAAAAAACTCAAAAAATAAAAAAATCCTACATGATGTCACGTGGCACATTCAAAAAGGGGTTGAGGCCTCCATTGAATGTCACATCATCAAAGTTCAATTCTTTTATTATAAGTTATAGATTAAATAAAAACCGTTAAAAGAAAACAATATGATTATTTCTCATTAAAAAGTACCACAATAAGTAGTCTAGCGACACTAAGGTGTGTTGTAAAGGTATCTTCAAGTGAACAGGGTTCAAGTTTCACAAAATTAATATAGTTTATATGGTGTGCGAGTTAGTTATTCTAAAAAGAAATATCATAATACTTGAATGGTAGTATTAACATGTTGACGAGTGAATGGTAGTATTAACATGTTGACGAGATTGTATGCAAACAATCTTTACAACATTCATAGGTTGAATGTTTGATTAGCAATGTGAAGTTTGATTAGACAACAACTGTACTCATTATACTTATGATATCACAATAGGTGAAGTTATTTATATATATATATAAACAAAACATGAAGGGTGTTAACAACAGTACAAACATCCCAGCCGTTGAGTTTTGATCCAACGTTTCTTTTTTATCCACGTATACCAATTGTTTATTCTTCCTCTTCAGTTCTCTAGCTTGGTCATATCATATCTCTTCACTTTCCCTCTCTTCATCCTCTCTCTCTCATAATTTCCCTCACTGTTTAATCTTGTCTCCCGTCAGGCCCGCCAACCGGAGACGGCAGAGATGAAGCGAAGATCGGAAGACAGGGACGGGTGGTGATGCCAGTTCGGTGACGTCCTGTGATCACGTTTTCTCTGTCTAATTTCGGTGAGTTTTTAACTTCTTCAGTCTTTTGGTTCCTTATCATCGTCACCAGTAGTAGATGGCATAGAATCACCGTTAAGGTCTTCCCTTTTCGATCTTCACAATAACCCCAAATTAATATTATTTCAACATCTGATCCATTATTTACGTGGGTCCCGTCTATTGGAACTGGGTTGATTTTAGGGTTCTTCTGTTAGGTTTGATTTTACGACGATGGCATAACTCAAGACGTCCGGGGCGAAACGAAGATGGTGAATAGGCGACGAAGCCCGAGTAATCCTGCAACAAAGGTTGTTTTCCCGGTAGTGTTGCTAGCCATTGCAGACAGTGACGCGAGAGCTTTTAGGATTGGTGACTGGTCGCTGATAGTCGTCGTGGTAGGATGATGGTGGAAGAAGGGGGTTGGCTGGATTTGCATTTATGGTGTTTCTGCGCAACTCGCACCGTTCAGGTACAATTTGTATCTTGCAAAAAATTTGATTTATGTTCTAAAATGGAGTATCATTGTGTTCTAAATTGTGGATTTGGATTTTGTATGTTATTGTTTACGTTTCAATGGTATTTCAATTTTGTAGTTTAATTGCTGTAAAATTACATACAGTTCAGTAGCTTTTCCCTAAAAATTGTTGTCAAAGATGATATTAGCATGTTTGGTAACAACAAAATACGGTTCTTTTGTGTTTATGAAATGGATAGTTTCTGAAAAATTTCATTGTTATAGCTGTTGACAAGTCATGACGAAAGATGATATGATTATCTTGACACTAAATTGTTGATTTTACACTTTGCTGTATACAAAACTACAACTTAGTTTCTAATGGCTTTAGAAACTAATTTAGGGAACAATGGGTTGATGCTTTTTCGTATTCAGATGCGTTCGCCATAGAAGACAGCGTTGTTGCGTCCTTTGTTCACCGGTTGTCAGGTACAGGATTAAAAAAATTTGGTCAGCTATCTAATATATCAACAGCGGTGTGATTTTTGTGTAAAGACGTACGGCTTTTTGTGTAAAGACGTTTGTTTACACAGCTTTCAAACAATGGAAGTTATACTGATTTAAATATATGGTTTCCTTGGTCTGATTTAGGGAACAATGGGTTCTATTCTCTAAGTCTTTAGTCATAGGCCAATGTATATGCCATTGTATATTTGTATGTATATGATACTTTTAAATTGGATATATATGAGCTTGGTTTTCCATCTCTATGTAGAACATGTACTTTGTCTTGGCTGTAGGTGATATGTAAACAGTTGGTATCGTGTGTTGTCGCGATTTTTATAGGTTTTTTTAATTGATGTCTTTTCCATACTTGATACCGCCGCTGTCTATTAGCCAGTTAGATATGATTTTGTTTGCGTGTTATTGTCGATGTTGGAATTTGATGATGATAGCTTTTGTTGTCGTTCGCTTTGACGATCCAGGTACCGGTTTCACCACCAAAATCAGCATGCAATTACAAATTTGTTTACCAGGTAAGTTAATTCTTTTCAAAATTAATCGTTTCAATAATTTTTCTTTGTATTTTTATGATTGATTTACTTTGAGAGTAATCTATGTGTAGGTTCAATTTACTAGAATCGAAGCCGCTAAAGATAAGGCATTGGTTCGACAAACCAGGTAGTTGTCATTAATCATGTGATTATGAATTTATCGACTTTGATTTTGTAGTGTCATGGGTTTTTTAAGTAGATGCTTGATAATTTAGGATTTTATTGTAACTGTGAATGTGAGGATATGATGGTAGAAGGATGAGGGCAGGTTTTCCTATAGTTAAATTATTTACATAGTGGACCCTTAGAACAATTAATCGTCATTGTTTTGTGCTGGTCAAGATATACACACCCACACTCTCTAAATGGCTATTTTTTAAAGTTTTGATGGCACATGACCCATTTATGGCTACTAGGTCCTGTTTGCATATATGTTAAATAGGCCTATTTTGAACCTCCATTTATGTACCACTGATTGATCTTTGGTGCCTTGAAGCATCAACAAAAAATGCCAATTACATCCTAATGGTTTGAAACTTCTATTTGTGTACAGATTATGTCTTGAGTAAACACAATACATGAACATTTGAGGTCTGCATATAATAAAGTAGGCCATTTAGAGTGGGAATGTTCCAGGTATTTTTTTCTTGCATGAAAAGTTGGAATTACATGAGGTCTAAATGCCGCTTGAAAAAGGAATTCTAAGTGACTGTGATAATAAGTTTGCAAGGTTTTTGTTACAGTGCAGTGTTCGTTGCGATTAGGTATGTATACGAAGATGAAGCTCATGAATCTGTTGAAAGTCGGTTGCATGTAGCCATTGTAAAAGTGGGAAAAAGATATGAAAGTCTTTAAAGATCAAACTAGGATTCTACGAAGGCCTAATGGCACTCGGGCAGGAACTGTTTGAAAGGGCGAGCTGGCGTTGCATAATGCGGTTGGAAGCAATGGTGATGTGGAAAGTCGTATACAAATGTTTGGAGCTGGTTTGTAAGGCTGGCCATAATATGGAAAACAGTATGAAGATTTGGGAAGATCTGAAAGAATTTTATGGTTCTGTCCTAATAATATTTATTGATGTTTGGATGCTTACAACTTGCATTATCTTTACCAGAGGCCTTTCGCCCGTTTATGGATTGCCTTTTGTTAGCTTACGTTATTATGTTTGTCATGTAAAACTTTCCCAGCATTCGAACATCTAACGCACTTAACACGATCAGCCCAACTTGCAGGTAACAATAGTTATTGAATATCAATGTTCAACTTTTTGTAGTTTAATTGTTCTATGTTTACTAAAAATTGGAATAAATGTTGTGAAGTTTTGAAAACAATAAAACCTGCGCGCTGCGAAGCGCGCGTTTTAAAATCTGGTTTACATCCAATTGGTGATATATTAAAGGCTAAATGTGCCCCTCTGTATGTTGAATGCAATTTCTCATAGGGATTGAAGTAAAGAAATGATGCGGCCGATTTAGCAGGGGCGACCGATTTAGCAGGGGAATACTGGCACAACTCAAAGATATCATTCAAGCTATTCAGATATCTCGACAACTGCTAATCAAACAATTTTAAGAATGGTCAACATCTGTACAGCATGATTTAGACAGTATACATAGCGTCATACCTCACCGAATAGAAAATTATTAACATCAATTACATTTAAGTTGACGTAGACAATATATTCAAATAAAATTTTTAGATGCTACTTTCAAATTTAATCACATTATTTTTAGTTTAAATTGGTCAAACTAGTTGAGATTAAATAAGAATGATCAAAATATCTTTTATTTTTACCTAAACTTTGTTGTATAATATACAACTGGAATGTTCATTAACGATAATTGATGCAAAAGCGGTCGACCATAATTAATATTGTTATCTTCGTATTTTGATTTTCAACATCTTGAAACAGCCAAACATCGTCTCATATGTTATAGTAATTTATAAAATGTCACGTGTAAATTTTCTTTTAATTGTATAAAGTTCAAATAAGAACATGTTGGAAAGTATTTGACGGTTTCCCAAATTGTATACGCAATTACGCATTAGACAATCTCAAAGTCTCATCTTTAAGGCGTTTGCAATCCACCATAGCCCTCCTTAAAACATACAGTATTGTGGGCAAAGCTATGTCACGTAGGCTTTGAGGGTTTTTCCCTCTCCATTATAAAAGAGGAGTGATAAAAGATAAGAGTTGTAAAACCAGAGGGAATGGTCATGGGGGGCAAAGCCCCTTTGCCCCACCATGTAGACGTTACATAGTGAATGAATTTAATTGAAATCAACATATAACTGACCGTTAACTAGACTATTCTTAACCAACTGGGCTAGCTCAGTTGGCCACCCCAATGAGGGATAGGACGCTTGACCGAATGAGGTCATGGGTTCGATTGGGGTTCCCGCCTGGGGTTGTAGAGGGGATCGGTCCCGCTAGAGCGGCAGAAATTCAACCGCTGGGATTCGATCCGGGGTCTCCCATAGGGAGCCCAAAGGCTTTACCAATTGATCTACTCCTTCCAAAAAAAAAAAACTAGACTATTCTTAATTGACCACCGGTTATGATCAAGCTCCATCACCTAACCGAACCGACTTTGGACACCCCTAACTTGAGCCATGGAGGGGTGGTCAACGACAGGGAGCTAGGGGGCCTCAGTTGTTTGTTTATCTCGTAAGTTTGCGATCAATGGATTTCAATTTATTTAATTTTTTATTAGGTTATGTTTAATTGTCTAGTTATTTTAAGATTTAGTGATGTCAATTTCTAAATTGGGCTTCTATCTATATGAACTTAAAAGCTCAATAATTTTTTTTAAATAAAAAATTATTTGTTTTTTAATTAGATTAAGTTTAAACGTCAAAATTTCATAAGGTGATGTCAAAATTCAACAGATTATTAGGTATATGGTGTGCCTTCCCTTTCCCCCAACTCCCACAAGTGCCACATCAGCGCCACATCATTTCCCCTATTTCTCCCCCAAAGTTTGGAAATGTCTTCCCCCAATTCCCCCATTCCCCCTTCCTTTTTTTATTGGATAAGTTTGATTAAAAAAAAAATTGAGCCAATCACATAGCTCGGTGACAACGGCATAAATCCCCCGGTTTCCCGAAAATAATACGGGGGGGGGGGGGGGGGCGGTGTTCCCCCACCTCCCGATGCCACCTCAACTCCCCGAATGGATTCCACGGCTGCACACCAATTAGTCTTAGATCGTATATGTACTTTTTTTTAGGTTCAAGATGCATTTATAAAATACGAAACAAACCAAGTTACATCTGGATAATGGGTAAGCGAGCAACAAGCTGCGCCGCTATACCCTTTTGAATCGCAAAGCCTATTCTACTAAATACAAACTTTTGGTTCCTCGGGCTTTGCGAATCACTGTGGACCACCTTCTGCACCCGCTCCAAAAAGCGAACTGCCTCAGGGGCTAAGGATCCAAAAGTATCGAAGGCATTTAGGTACACTCCTTAGAATACAAAGAATATGATGTGAATGCTCTAAAATTATAAATTACTAATTATTATATACAATTTCTAATATCATATTTAAAATTTCAATTAAAAAGATGAAAAATAAAAACAACCAAGCCAACTTACAAACCTATACATGAACAGCCTCAACAAACCATTAATTACATTAGATTCAAAAAGTTGAAATTGCACTATTGATCCCAATCTTCTAATCTAGAGAAGGAAGCTTGAAACGTTTTTGACTCAAAAGAACCTAATTGTACGAATTTTCTTACTTACGTAAACGAATTTTTACGTATGTGAACATAGGATTTTGATCGTTTTCTCAACTAGAGTAAGTTTCTATTTTAGCAATTTTTAAATCAATTATATTCAATATAATGTTATATACAATGACTCTTATTACATTGTCCTCATCATTCTATTCATTCAGAAAGGAACGTAACGTAAGGTTCAAACTAGTTATACACTCCTATATAAAGTACTTAATATAATTCCTAAATTTAAAATGAAAACGTATATAAAAGAGAATTACAAGAAAAAATGTGATAAAAACCTATGGACGGTAGTCTGTATTTTTTTTTATTTTATTATTATTAAAAAAACTGGTATGTCCCACCAGTTATTATATGGTCCAAAGTTTGACTGAAACGTCACTTCAATCGAGGCCCCTCTTCGTTGAATATCGAGATACTACTTGTTCCCTTCAAGTAAATTACCATGTTGCCCTTTCTGCTTTTTTGTTTTTCTTTATTTTCTTATCCTGTAATGACCATATAAACCTTGAACAACTAACTACCTTTTAACAACCACATTTTCTTTTCATCTATAAGGCTTTGTAGGGTTATGCAAAGGGTCAGGAACTGACCAGATCTGAACCCATAAGAACCGTATACCCTTTTATATTAGTACACTACATTGAATTAGGAAGTAGGAACTGAAAACTAAAATTAATACTAACAAAACGCGATTGATTACATGTCACTGTTACGCAAAATTTACAATCGCTAATTTTAACTAACATAATTTTTAAAAAGTTTGAACCTCACAGGCTCGTTGTGGCATGTTAACTCGCCAAATTTAAAACGAAGCGTAAAATGAAAACTCACGAAAGATGAAAACTACGAGGGACCAGAGTTGAAAGTAAAAAAGTGTTGGGGTTAAACTGTAAAGATGAAAAGCTTTGAGCAAAAGTAAAGATAGGAAAAGTGTTTATCCGTGTAACACACAGGTTCTAACCTGGTCCGGTCCGTATAAGCGAAAATAAATTGATTTCATATCACAAGCCTATCCAAGAAATCTTCTAACAATGAGAGGGCAAAAATGTCAAATTGGATAAACAAGAAGATTTCTCTTTCATTACCGGTATTTAAGTACCAAGGGCAAAACAGTCATATCACATGAATAAATCCATTTATGTTGTATACAAAGTGATCACAATAATGACATCTTTCCTTTGATTGGTTTGACTACTGAAACTTTCTCTCTCTCTCTCTCACACACACACCCACATCTGCTTGGTAAGTGCACAGTACTCCAACTCTTGAATCTTTCCCCTAAACTTTCCCTATCTTCAAAGATCTCCACCCACCCACACCCCTCTTCTCTCCTTTGTTGTTTTAATTTGACCCCTTTTTTCAATATTTCTAGGGTTTCTTTCTTCACAAATCTCACAAATTCTCTACAAATTTTACAAATCTTGCTTAAAGATTTCTGGGTTTTCTTCCTTTTGGTGTTTAAGGCCATAAAGATCAAGAATTTGGAACAATCTACAGGAAAAACATCATCTTTTTTTACCAGGTCGGTTCATGTTTTTTTGCATCTTGTAGATCTTGTTTTTGAATTTGTTTCTGCAAACTGTTTATTAATTTGTTCAAATGGGTATTTTGAATCTGGGATGATGATAAAAATTACAAATTTCTGGATTTTACATCTCATCGATTGGATTTATGATGTTAATTGTCTTCTGCTTGATTTCTAAAAAAGCATAATAATTTTTTTATTATTTTTTTTTGTTACTTTTATTATTATTTTTTTCATATTTGGGTTTGATTTCATATAGTGATTGTCAGGCATGTTTTAGGAAATGGTTTGTTTTTTTTTTCTTTTTTTAACTTTACTAAATCTTGAAAAGTATTGTGCTTTTCTGTACCTAGGATTCTTGATATTTATTGATTTTGAACTGAAGGGCAATTTTGTAACATCACATTGTTATGAACCAATTTGAGATTTGTTATTTTTTATCACTGGAATCACTGTTCCAATTAAAAAGTATAGCATTTCATAAGTTTCATTGATAGTTTGATACTCATATTAGCCCTGAAGAACGGTCAAGGTTTGACTATTTGAAATTCAAATCTCATGAATTTTTTTTATCCACATGGATGTTTAATGCATTTATTTTTGGTCTTAGATTGTGTTGTAATTTAATGTGTTGGTCAGTTTTTAGTCTAACAGAAAGCATTTCGTATCGAATTTTGATGTTACAACATAACTTGTTTGACTGTTAAAAGGTCAAATGTGGACTTTTTAAATATGGTAGTTCAATGTATTTACTGGTTATTATACATGAGAATGCTCATGGCCTTTTTTTCTGGGATATAATAGTTTGAAATAGTGATTGGGTTTTAGTTTACAATATACAAACAATGGTTAATTTTGAAGTTAGATTTTAAATCATTTATTTTCATGTTTTGTAATTTATTATATTTCTGATTTTCAATCTGTAGTTATACAACACAAGTTTTTGAATTTAAAGACAATGGGGTGTTTAACGGTACTAAAAGGCAAAAAGAAAAAATCAAACCCAAGCATTCATGTAAAACGGGTCAACCCACAAGACCCAACACCAATCACATTACCCGAACCAATTACCCAAACCCGAGCCCTGCAATCAGCACCTCCAAGCTTTCGAACGCGGGTCAAACCACTTCAACCAAGCCATTCAGAAATCACGAGCCGTATGCGTGCATTATCAGCCCCGTCAACATTAGATGCAGCAGAGCAAGATGCCCTATCAGCTGAATATGAAGGTAGCGTTGGTGGTGGGATGACGCCCGTCCCGCAGCCGCTACCGCTTCCGGCACCAAACACTGCCAATTTGAAAACAATGGGAAGCTTTAAAGTTAGCAGTGGCAGTGGTCCACTGTTGCCGCCACAAAACTTTTCTGGTCCTTTGCCATTACCGCCATCCGGAAACCACCTGCCACCAATGGTTCCTGCCTCTTTACCTACGTCTGGAACGCTTAAAAATTTCTCCTTTGATGAAGTTGCAGCCGCCTGCCATAATTTTTCACCTCAGACATGTGTGTCAGAAGGTCTTTCATCTGTTATGTATAGAGCTTCTTTTGGGGAAGATGTTTCTAGCAATAAAAATCTTCAAGCCACCGTTACAAGTCTTCATCCTTCATCTCAGGTAACAATAGTTTGTACAGATTACTTGCAATTTATCTATTCGACAAGTAGGGGCGTGTTCGATACAGAATCAATTAAAAGTAGAGAACCGTATAAGCACTTGTACGTAGAACTGACCAAATATAATTTGGGGGGGGGGGGGGGTGAGACAGTGGATTGTGCGGTTACGAGACTAATTATTGAATTGTATGTCACAGTACTAACTATCCCTAAATTGAGGGTTGTTTGGATATGCTATATGGAACAGATTATATGACTATGACGACCCAAAGTCACAGTAAAGTTTTTATGTGTGGATTAACATATTCTGCGTTTGATTATATACGAGTTTCACCTGATACCATATAACTAAGTATTTGAAGGAAACATGAATTGTTACTAATTTACCCCCCCCCCCCCCCCCCCCCCCCCCCGGACACCCGCTTGTATGTGTTTCTGGTTCTGCTTTTTTCGAGTTGCAATCATTTAGTCGGGTTACAAAGAGGGGACCCACTGAATGGAACCTAGTTTCAGCCCCAATCCTTTGGAAGATTCTCACAAATTATAATATTGTTATTCAGGGATTAAAAGAATTCATTAGCGAAGTCAACACACTAGCATCACTACAACATCCCTACCTTTGTAAACTAATCGGCTTTCATGCGCGTGAGGGATCTGATAAAAGAATGCTTGTTTATGAGAGGCTTTTTCATGGAAGTTTAGACCGCCTTTTGTATGGTAGAACCGACGGCCCGCCTATTGATTGGAATGCTAGAATGAAAGTTGCACTTTGTGCTGCTCAAGGGCTCACATTTTTGCACGAGGAAGGCCCGTTTCAGGTACTCAAAGCCTTAACATTTTCATCGTGCAATGTTAACTTTTTTAATATGGTCAAAGTGTCGTCTGCTAAATGCTTTCTTTTTTTTGCAGGCAATGTTTCATGAATTTTCAACTGCTAATATACAAATCGATAAAGATTTTAGTGCAAAGCTTTCGGGTTATGGCTGCATGACTCACATTCCTGAGACCGACATTCCAGAAAGTTCACCGGTAAGTTCTTCAATTTTCAGTGTTTTCCATATACAGTAAAATGTTAGCGGTTAAATATATGATTACTAAGTAATATTTCAAGAACGGGCGGGACAGGTCATGTGTTGGTTTTTGGTATGGGTTGGGTTGGGTTACACAGACCCAAAACGCGTTCTTTCTATTTTTATTTATTTATTAACTATTGTAAGTGTTTATTCAGGCAATGGCGAATCTTTCGGTGGAGACACTCGAGAGGGGATTATTAACGCCTAAAAGCAACGTATGGAGTTTCGGTATTGTGCTTCTAGAGTTACTTACAGGTAGAAAGAACCTAGACAGCCGGCACCCAAAAGAGGAAAGAAATCTAATAAAATGGAGCCGACCGTTCTTAACAGACGATAGTCGGCTGTCCCTAATCATGGATCCGCAACTAAAAGGACGATATGCAGCTAGGGCCGCCAGAACAATGGCGGACATAGCTCAAAGATGCCTTCAAAAGATCCATCAGAAAGACCAACAATGCGAACAATAGTCGAACACCTCAAAATCATACAAGATATGAAATTCTCGTGTCGGTTTCCATTACAAGAACCAGGTACAATCAGCCGGAAACACATGGCGAAATCGTTGAGTTTGAACGGGATTATTTACCCCGCTCCACGGTTGAGTTACTCACCGCCGCCTCCACCAAGGTTGCCGGTGTTGCCCCCTTCCTTGCCACCACGAAACTGTGCGTCGAATCTTACTATGGACGGAGTTGTGGACCGTCAAGAAAGCCGGAGATCGTCGTCTTCGGCTCGACGGTCAAGTGTAGAAGGGTTTTGAATGTTGATATAAAGATTATTTTTTTTTAAAATTATTTTTATTTTTAAATTTGGAATTTTTGATTATTTTGTTTTTGTTTGGTTTGAAGTGGATCATAGAAGGGGAAAGATGTGATGTTTTGTTCAACGTAGGGAAGTTGAATATGTTATGTTTGTAGATATAAGTGTTTTGGTTGGTTTTGGACATAATATTATGCAAAATGTTTATTTATATTTTATATTAGAATCAGTTTTCTTTCTTGTACCCTTAAAAACACGTCATCAGTCAGTCGACTTGACTTTTCAAATTCTGTCAATACACGATACGTTATGGATTAAGAGATTGAGATCGTTTTGTTTCGTTTATGTCTCGAGTGGTGGTTTATAACACGATGTTGTAACAACAATCATTTGAAAAGTAAAAGTGTCACAAAATGTTTTGATATAAATGACTTACGACTAGGGTGTTCATCAGTTGGATTGACGCTTTATTTGGTTTTCAAAATTTTGTATCCTGAACCAAACCGAATTGGGAATATGTTAACCGAACTAAATTCAACTGAATTCGATTCGGTTTGGTTTTGGAAAAACTAAACAAACCGTATAGGCGTTTATCAACCAAATTCAACCTCAAAGTATTTAAAAGCCAGCCCAAAAATAATATAAAAAAAATAGGGTTTATTAGAGAAAAAAAAAGGAGAAAATTACCAAAATAAACATTTGACCAACAAAAAATACCAAAATAAACATCTACTACGTCTAAACAACAGGGACGTGCTACTTTTTGCGTCTACCAATCAGACGATTACACGTGTAAAGTCTCCAGACGCTTTAATTTTTAAGGTCTTTGCGTCTAACCTTTAACCGCAAGGCTGTTGTTTAGACGCAAAAATGATAACCTATTATTGAGTTTATTTTAAACGAGGAATATAATAAAACAAGTGTTTGTGAGGAAATAAAGGTAAATACGGTGGAGTGGATGTGGAAGGTTTTTTAAAATAAGAGATAAATTTTGAAAAGCATGACCTTTTGTTATATTATAGGGTATAAAATGGTGAAGGGATGTGAATACTGTAACGTCGTCTAAAAAATGTACTCATGTAGGGACAAATGATATACTTAGTGTGTGTGATAGTTATTTACTTTTTATATTAGTAAGAACTAGCAAACCTCTTATGCATTACGTGATATTGATTCGGCTCGTGTCATATCGTTATGAAAAACCAATAAAAGTAAATCGTAGTACCATCAAAATAGAAAAAAGAAAACCAAAAGTAGGCTAGCTACGCATTATTATTGTTACAAACATGGTATAAACAGAAACTCAAGATCTTTTATTCAAAACTAAAAGAGAAACCAGAACAAAACAAAAATAAAGATCTCTAAACAAGAACAGACACTTTCTCTCAACAAAACACCTCTCAATACCATCAACAAACTATACAGACCTTAACCAAACGTTTAAGATACAAGATGTATCAGAAACAAAGGAAACCCTAATTTGCTTAGACGATTGAGAGTAAACAAAGAGAAGACTGATCGAAAACTAAAACAGAGAGACAATAAGAATCTATTTATAGCTGAACGGATGTGCTTCTTCTAATCATCCAACGATCAGTATGAAATACATCCAACGGCCAGAACTTGTTTGTGTTTCTTGACCCGGATCGCCAACTCATCAATAGAGAACAAGACTGGGCCACAATTAATAGCTGGATGTTTTAGTTGGGCTTGATATATGGGCTTTATCACTCGAACACTTCTGGACACTTTATCAACTGGACTCTTATCAACTGGACTCTTATCTACCTGATCCAATCCATGTTCTTTATACCTGGAAAAAACATCTTATGCAACATATTAAAACAACATGTAACATATAATGACTTATTTAAGTATGACCCATTTAATAGAATTGTAATAAACTATCTATCTTTTTACACACCCCCCCCCCCCACAATTCTATAACCTAAATGGGTCAAATAAGCAAAGTTTTTGACACAAATACTCATGAGCTGAAGCCAATAACCCTTTAGTAAAAACATCAGCTACCTGTTCTTTAGTATCAATTGAAACTGTTTTAATAATTCCCTTTAGAATTTGATCTCTCAAAAAATAGAGATCAAGCTCAAAATGTTTAGTTTTATCATAAAAAACCGGGTTTGCTGCAATTGATATTGCAGCATCACTATCACAGCTAATACTAACAGGTATATCAACAAAAATTTTTAATTCTTCTAATATATTTTTAATTCACATCACTTCACAAGCAACAGAACACATTGCTCGATATTCAGCTTCTGCTGATGATCGAGAAATAGTGGACTGTTTTTTGCTCTTCCATGAAACCAGATTACCACCCAGAAAAACACAGAAACCAGTAACAGATTTTCTTGAAGTCACACACTTTGCCCAATCTGAGTCTGAGAATGCCTCTAATCTTAAACTATCAGATTTTTTAAATCTAATTCCCTTTCCAGGAGACAGTTTTAAGTATCTTAAAAGTTTAAAAGCAATCTTTAAATGACCCTTTAAAGGACAGTGCATGTACTGACTCAAGAAATGCACAGTATAAGAAATATCAGGTCTTGTATGAGATAGGTAAATCAGTTTACCAATAAGCTGTTGATAACCTGTTAGGTTTTCAACTGGTATGGATTCTTTAGCCATTAAACCAGTAATTACATGGTTTTGTTCTATTGGAACATTTACAGGTTTACATGCTAATAACCCATACTCGGCTAGTAAATCTGTACAATATTTTCTTTGAGACAAAACTAATCCATCATTATCTCTAATGACTTCTATTCCCAAAAAATATTGTAATTTACCTAAGTCTTTAATTAAAAACTTAGTCCTTAGACATTTCTTAATGTTTTCTATTTCAACAAGAGAGTTTCCAGTAACAATAATGTCATCAACATATACTAGTAGAATAATACAGGTAGAATTAGAACACTTAAAAAACAAAGAATGATCACATTTACTTCTTTCAAAACCAAACTCAACCAGAACATTCACAAGTTTTTCATTCCACATTCTAGGTGCTTGTTTTAAGCCATAAAGAGACTTTTTCAATTTACACACCTTATTATCCTCACTATTACTATAACCCTCAGGAAGACTCATATAGACTTCCTCATTCAACTCACCATATAAGAAAGCATTATTTATATCTAATTGATACAAATCCCAATCATTAAACACAGCTAAAGATATTATACACCTAACAGTAACAATCTTAACTACAGGTGCAAATGTTTCATCAAAATCAATCCCTTCCTTTTGACTATAGCCTTTGGCTACTAATCTAGCCTTATATCTCTCTATTTCACCATTTGATTTATATTTTATTTTATAAATCCATTTACACCCAACAATATTTCTATTTTTGGGTTTATCAACTATACTCCAAGTATCATTCCTAAGTAAAGCCTCTAACTCATCATTCATAGCCTGAACCCATTCAGGACTATTTGATGCTTCATTATAATTTCTAGGCTCAAAACTTTTTGATAAGGTTGAAGCAAAACATTTTGACTCAAAAGATAAATTAGCCAAGTTAACAAATTTTTCAATTCCATACTTGACTTTACCTTCAACTACATATTCATTATATCTAGATGGAAAAATAGAACTTCTAGATGACTTTCTAATATTGCTTAATTCAGCAGACTCAGAAGTATCACCCTCAGAACTGAAGTTTTCTTCATTCATAGTATTCACATTATCTGCCCTATCAGAACCATTAAGCCTGTTGTTTGACTGCTGTTCACCAGCCATGTCTGAAACAACAGGTTGGTTTTCTGATTGCAGGTTATGTGTTCCTATGTTAGTCTTACCTTGCCCCTTTCTATCATCATAGGGCTCATCTACTTCAAAATTGTTTCGTGAGTCTGTGTTTTCATATAAATCAAAAAAGTTTAAGCTATTAACATATTTTTCAGGATTGGAATCAAATGATTCAAAAATCTTTTGTTCTTTAAAAGGAAAACAGTTTTCAAAGAACTTCACATCCCTTGAATAACTAATTGTTTTATTTTCAAGACTAAATACTTTATAACCCTTTTTTTCATTTGAATATCCTATCAATACACATTTTTCAGCTTTACTTTTAAACTTATCATTTTCATCTAAAATAGTGCAAAAACACAGACAGCCAAACAACTTTAAGTGATCAAGAAAGGGGGCAAAACCATATAACTTCTCATAAGGTGTTTTTCCTCCTAATACTCCAGTGGGTGTCCTATTAATTAAATATGCAGCAGTCAAAATACATTCAGACCAAAACCTTATAGGAAGATTACTTTGAAATAATAAGGCTCTAGCAACATTCAGCAAATGCCTATGCTTCCTCTCAACTATTCCATTCTGTTGAGGAGTATAGGCACAAGTGGTTTGATGTATTATTCCCTTTTCTTTACAAAAACTAGACATTTGATTATTGACAAACTCAAGTCCATTATCACTTCTAAAACATTTTATTATTTTATTAAACTGAGTTTGTATAATATTAAAAAAATCTTTTATGTTTTCAAATACTTCAGTTTTATTCCTTAACAAACAAGCCCACACAGCTCGGAATAATCATCCACTATTGTTAGAAAATACTTAAAACCATCCCTACTCACAACCCTATAAGGACCCCATACATCTAAGTGAACAAGTTCTCCTATTTGAGTTGACTTGTGTTCACTTAAAGGGAATGGTTCCCTATGTTGTTTAGCTTTATGACAAATTTCACATGGCTGATCTTTGTCATAATCACCTATATTAAGACTGGTTTTAAGCATTTTAACAGCTTGGTCAGCAGGATGACCAAGTCTAGCATGCCATATTTCATAAGACTCAGTATTACTAGCACACACCTTAGCATCTAAACAGGTATTGCCACATAAGTATAATCCTTCAAACTGTTTACCAGTCACCAGGACTTTCTTGGTTGACTGGTCCTGTATAAAGCATGTATTTTCATTAAAACCAACATAGAGTTTATTATCCCTAGCAAGTTTGTGAACTGAAAGAAGATTAACTTTGTAATCAGGGACCACTAATACATCTTTTAAAACAACTCCACTAGCCAAATTAACATTTCCAATTTTAGTAACCAAGGCTTTTGTACCATTAGGATGATTTACATGAATATTCAGATCAGACACTTCAACATAATCAGTTAATTCTATATCATTTGTAACCATATGTTGACTAGCCCCTGAATCAATTATCCACCCCAATTCTAATCTTATTTCCCACATTACTTGCAAAACCAAAAACAGGTTTACCATACACATTAGCACAGAAAAAACTACCTGAAAACATTGCAGCTTTGTGGACTTTCCTTAGATTTCTCATTCAAAAGATTCAAAAGTTTAGATAACTGATCATTAGTCAAAGAAGCAGGAGTATTAGTTTCAACATTACTGTTATTACTTTTATTATTACCCCCCATTCTTTTAGACTGATTACCTCTAGACCTCATCCAAGGGGGATAACCAATTATCTCAAAACATTTATCAGCAAGATGACCATTTTTATTACAATGACTACACTTAAGCTGTGACTGAGTATTATTTTTATTTTCAAATCTTTTGGTAAACTCA
This sequence comes from Ambrosia x helenae, assembly GCA_030844895.1. NCBI lineage: Eukaryota > Viridiplantae > Streptophyta > Magnoliopsida > Asterales > Asteraceae > Ambrosia > Ambrosia x helenae. The sequence goes on from JAUTDX010000422.1 coordinate 18,931, forward strand.
GTAAGCTTATTTGACTGACCAGTTTTAGACAAAAAACTAACAGTTTGTCCTTTCTTATTAGCCCCACTTGAATTCCTATGTGACTCCTCTCTAGACACCACAGCATATGCTTCTTTAACAGAAGCAAAGAGTCCCTAGTTAACAAGTTAGTTCTAACAGATTGATAACAACTGTCTAATCCCATCAAAAACTGCATCAACTTAATCATTTGACTGAAATTATTAAAATCTTTTGCAGCATCACATGTACATGGAGGCAATTGAAGGATTTGATCCAATTGCTTCCACATTACATTCAGTTTTTGATAATACTCAGACACAGAACAACCATCTTGACTAAAACTATTAATCTTTTGATACAAATCAAAGACCACAGACCCATCAATTTTATCATAAGTTTCTTTTAATTCTTTCCATACATCAGAAGCAAGTTTGGAAAATACTTGTCCTAAATACAATTCTTCAGACATAGAATTTAGAATCCAGGTAAGAACAATAGAATTACATCTTTCCCATTGTTTAGCAAGTATAGGATCATCAACAGATTTTACACATTCTCCATTTATAAAACCTAGTTTGTTTTTAACTTGCAAACCAAGAATCATAGCATTAGACCACACACTGTAATTTTCTGTTCCTTTCAGTTTTATATTGACAATTGTTAGATTGGTTGAATCACTAGGGTGAAGGTATAGTGGGTCACTTGCATCAAGTTTATTGACTTGAGTGACCAAACTATTAGGGTCAACTACTGGTCCACCACTACCAGAATTAGGTTCTTCAGTTTCATTCACCATTTTAATCTAACAATCAAGTAACAGAACAATTACACAGATCATGCACAGAGACAAATCAATCAATCAGCAGATCAATTAAATCACACAGCTAAACAAGTAACACCACTTAATCACAATTAGACAATCACAACAAGATAATCAAAGCAATTAAAACCAACTTGACACAATGGCGAAACTGTACTGGTGATCCCGATCACTGGTTCATCACTCAAGGTGCCAGCGCAGGTCCTAGTACAGGAGCCCCTAAACCCTAGACCAACCTTAAAGCTAAGCAGGGAATCAATTCCCTGGCACAGACTCCTTAGGACAACTCTAAACAGAAATTAAATCCAGGAAAGATCTCACCAGAAAGGCCCAAGTTAGGGTTCTCCAACAACTCGTAGTGTATATCCTTCACTTAGGGATATAACACCAGAGAGCAAAGAAAACCAGCCAATGTCAAAGAAAACCAGCCAATGTCACAGATCTTGAGATCAGATCTGATTCTCTTCTTCTTGAACAGTGTTTTCCAAGGAATATCAACCCTAGATCTGAACAACCAGATCTATACGAGCAAATCCAAACAGAGTACCAAGATCCCCAATGACAGTGAAGATACAACACCTTCACAATAATCAAAAACCCTAATATCAGCGGAAGACTACCAAGATCGAATCACAACCTAGAGCTCTGATACCATGTTACAAACATGGTATAAACAGAAACTCAAGATCTTTTATTCAAAACTAAAAGAGAAACCAGAACAAAACAAAAATAAAGATCTCTAAACAAGAACAGACACTTTCTCTCAACAAACACCTCTCAATACCATCAACAAACTATACAGACCTTAACCAAACGTTTAAGATACAAGATGTATCAGAAACAAAGGAAACCCTAATTTGCTTAGACGATTGAGAGTAAACAAAGAGAAGACTGATCGAAAACTAAAACAGAGAGACAATAAGAATCTATTTATAGCTGAACGGATGTGCTTCTTCTAATCATCCAACGATCAGTATGAAATACATCCAACGGCCAGAACTTGTTTGTGTTTCTTTGACCCGGATCGCCAACTCATCAATAGAGAACAAGACTGGGCCACAATTAATAGCTGGATGTTTTAGTTGGGCTTGATATATGGGCTTTATCACTCGAACACTTCTGGACACTTTATCAACTGGACTCTTATCAACTGGACTCTTATCTACCTGATCCAATCCATGTTCTTTATACTTGGAAAAAACATCTTATGCAACATATTAAAACAACATGTAACATATAATGACTTATTTAAGTATGACCCATTTAATAGAATTGTAATAAACTATCTATCTTTTTAACAATTATATTGTGCTATAGTTCCGTTTATTAATAGCAAAAAAGCTAAAACATAACATTACACATGGTTCGCTAAAAATTGCCACGTGAACCAACATAATATTATTACTGTTCACGTCAATTTAAAATGTTATATATATAGAATCTTGAATGGAACATGCTTTGTGATCAACTATGTGTAATTAGCGAACTTTCTAAAGACAAGATCACAAGTCCCAAACCAATTCGGATTACACAGGAAATATCAACACCGTATTTAGATACCAAACAGAAACAAGACAAAAGGATTAGTTCGTATATATAAACAAGAAGATTCATTGGTTCTAAACAACCTTTTAAACAATGCAATCTAAACAACATCATCTATATATATAGCGTACAATTCTACATCATCTATAGGACAAACTGATATTACTCGTGCGATGGAAGTTGAGCCATCATCATTTGGTACTCATCGTTGGCCTTTTTGTCCGTCTCTAGCTACTTTGGCTCCGATATTCTTTTGGAAAGATTATTTTTTTATCTACAATCACCGTCTCCTCTTTGTTATTGGTAATTTTTAGCGATATCTAAGTCCATCTAGCCAGCTAGTTAAGTTGTGTGCATTATATTATGTTCAGGTGTTTGATACCTAGCTAGCTATATACTAACTAAATTAATTTGATGTGCGAACGCCTTGTCATACAGGCTTGGTGTTTAGTCGTTCCTTGACGAACGTTGCAATTGTGAGTGTAATAGCATGGTATTTTGCGGTCAATGGAGATGATGTTTTGAAGTCTACAATATCGACCAACGCTCATGGTTTTTTATCATCAGTTTTTGTGATATTCATGGCTTATGCTGCTGACTCGTTTATCGGGAGATTAAAAACACTCTTGTTTTCAAACGTTGCATATATCACAGTAAGTACGTAAACAATCAATCTTGTGCTAGGGCTGTTTAGTTGATTAAGTGCTGAATCATTAAGATGTCTGAATGGTTAAGAGACTCTGAATAATTAAGTGCCGAATGATTCAGCTATGCACCAGGTCTGAATGATTCAGCTCTTAACCATTCCATTCAGAGCCTTTTTTTTTTATGTTGAAACAAACAGTCTGAATGCTGAACCATTCAGAGCTGAATGGTTCAGAGCCTCATTAAGAGCTACCAAACAGGCCCCTAGTGAATTATGTTCTCTACGACGTCTCGGAATTTTACTTGTTTTTATTACAGGCTTTGTTTCTTTTCTGGAAGTTTTACAAATATGATATGAATTGGCTTCTTCTTCTTGTCACACTAGTTCTTTTAGCACTTGGAACATCAGGAGACAAGATTTTAAAAGATGCACTTCAAGACTTGGTAAATGACATTGATAAGTCACCAGATCGCAATAAAACACGATCTATTGCACGTGCAACTATTTGGTCACGTGTAGCATACGTGTCTGGTGCCATGTTAGCCATATCACTGTGGTTTGTCCCTGCTGCTATTGGAGAGCTTGATTCATCATGGGGAAGTTCATTCTTTATTTGCCTAATCGCAATGACTTTGGCTCTGATTATATCCGGATTCGGCCATGTTGTTTATCATCATGATTTTGGACTGCTTCAAACGTGTTTTATGAAGAATATGGATATGGAAAACGGAGAAAATGAATGGATTAAACCGGAAAAAACACTATGTTTAGATACCAACGGCGAAAAAGAAAAAAGAATATTAGTTCTGATGATGAACAAGAAGATAAGGTGGTTCAAAAGAGCCTTTTAAAAATGCTTCCCATTTGGCTAGTGTTTTCTGTGATGTCCATAATATCAGCAACTGGGGACACATTCTTTTTACAACAATACAGTCACATAGAAACCGACTACGTCGCTGTCCAATTCTACAGCTTGGCTCAAGATTTTTCAAAGTTTACTGTCACGTTTTTATATCGGCGGATATGTTGTATGCCAAAAAGTGAGATGGCCAAAATCGGTGTAGGGATGCTTTGTGGAGTTGTAAGTTGTATTTTTGCATGGCTATTAGAGGTTTATAAAGGGTATATAAATACTTCTTTTTTTTTGGTTAGTACCACAGTTCCTTATGCTTGGGTGCATGGAAGGACTTACTGAGGAAGGTCTACTAAAGTTCTACATGTCACGAATAAAAGAAGAACGATTAGATCGTTATCGGAAGGAATATATTGAGTTCTGGATGGGCATAGGAAAGTTGCTAAACATTTTTCTCGTCTTAATGCTTCAAGGATGGTTTGGCAACACCATTAATGAGAGTCAGCTAGACAAGTATTATGTGTTATTGGTATGTGTTGGCTCAGCGAACTTCATAACCTATTGTTTCATTGCAAGATTTTTTTACAATGACAAAGTGTTGGCTCTTGATGATGAGTAAGGATGGGAATGGGCCGGGGTATTGTAAATCTCATTCCCATACCCGGTTGTAAAAACATGTCTCATACCTGTCTGGGCATACCCATGGGTATTAGGTATACCCGTTAGTTTGTTAAAAAATACCTGTTAATATTTCCAAATACATTTTGTATGACACAGATAGACCAATCAATGCTAACTATTATCTTTTTACAAATAAGGAAACTAATAGAGCTAACACACAATATATTATGAGATGATTGATAGGCAAACAGTTTACGTGAACTGCGTTATAAATTGCCGCCGCCTCATCGCGAGGGTTTTCTACTGGTATACACACACGCTGATGCAATTTTTTCACAATTCTATTCAGTTTACAATCTGGGAGCATTTTATCTGATATAATTATAAATATTGAAAAAAAATTTAACTGTACCATAGCAATTCTCGACCATATATAGTTATTAATTTTAAAAGTGAATAAAATAATACTCACTTTAATGTTTTGATGTCTCATTAAATAGCTACAAGAACATTCAGATTTAGATTATAAACAAAAACAGATTGAGAATAAAGCGAAGTTTAACACACATGGTATTTACAAAAGCTTTAGAAGTGCGAAGATACCTGTCTAGACCAGCTGACGCTTAACAACCAGACCAACCCAAATGTTGGTTGGTTAAGCGACATCTGCAAGTCCAGCCTGAATATTGAGTGATTAACCGATCTAAGCCAGTCCAGCCCAAATGTTTATTAACCTGTAGACCAAGACCATATAATTTTACTTTAGTCATTGTTTTTGGTTGAGCTTGCTGTTTGTTTTAACAATCTACCTGTGGCCTAAATCAAAAAATAAATTTACTTTTTCAACCAAGTTGACTGGTTGTCAGTTGGACACAGAAGGTCAAAGATGTTAGAATAATAAATATAACTTATGTTTATGCTTTTATCTTGTATATTTCGAACAATATATTTCTGTAAATAGTATGTATGTAGCAGTATGTATGTTATTTAGAAGTAAACATTAGTTGTAAGTATAATAACATAGATAGGATATGGGTCAATATGGATCAAAACAAGACTGCACCAAAAATGTTTCAGCAAGGAGTATATTGGCTGCAATAACAGGAGACAAACTGGATCATTGTATCGAAATGTAGCAGCAGAAGGATATGAAACAAAATTGGCGGGACAACAAGTAAAATGACAGAAGTACCCTTGATCAAATGTTAGTTATTTGGCGCCAAGTGTTTCAACCGGTGGCAGTTTATTTCAAATACCAAACAGACGCAACGATTCAATCTTTAACTGTCAACAAGACACATCGGTTGATAGGATATATATAGGACTAACATGTTTCATATCTTTCTTATCAAGATTGTACACAAACAATCCAAAATATCCTTGTAAACATTCATATTATTTCTGTTTTTATAAACATTCCCATTCGAAACCATACAATTCTGCCTTCAATCAGTAATTACATTCGTTATTCAATTGTTCTAGTGTGTTTTGATTAACAACTATTCCGCTGCAAATTGTTCAATAATCCAACAAAAGATAATCCATAGGAAGATCCCAGTCTTCTTGAATGTTGTCAATGGGTTTTTTCCCTGCGTCTTGGGTTACCGGGTTGTGGCCTTCTTCTTCTTATGCCCTTCCGGTATTCAGATCGTTCTTCAACATCAGAATAATAATCAAGATCATCCATTGAGTAATTCGTTCTTTGGGCGTCCCAGAAACCCTGATTTGATCAATAAGACTTTTATCAGTTTATGTCATTATATAATTTGTTACAAAAATTGACATTCAATATTGTATCCTACTTGTCTGTCTAGTTGTTCGTGAGTTGGGAGTAAATGAGTTGAGACGCTTGAGCTTGAAAATTCATTAACGAACCGAACTCAAGCTTTAGATATAGAGCTCGAAACGAGCTCATCTCAGGCTCTCTTAATTTAAATGAGTCGGCTCATTTACGCTCCTATTTGTGAGTGAAATGCGTTTAGATAAACATGTATTAGTAAAAACCAAAAACAATTTAAGATCCGCTAGCTTGACCGTTTTACCCATTATATAACAACATAATCCAAATTGACCAATTTATAAGTTAAAAGGGTCAAAAATACTTCCTCTAAATATAACAATCACACAAAAGCATTCATAGTGTTGTTTACCTTAGTTAATCGTTGAATACGCGAGGCTGCAGCATCATGCACAACAACTGTATCAGATACAACTTCCAGCACATCTTCCACCAGCAATGAATACGTGCTCACCTGTAATAAATCACATTATCTTTTAAGAGAAAAATGGCATATGGTGCAAGATGGGGGCGGGGATGGTTCAGCAATAGGTGGTCAAACGGTTCAGGTCAGATTGGGCCAACACATAAACACTTTTGAATCTAATTTTGATTGGAAAATGCCACAGGATAGCTGGTCTATTATGGTAATTACACACAAATGATAAATTTCTTGAACTGGTAGCTATACTCCTGGATGGGCTACTTTGGTAATTTATGCAAAGGCTAGCCCAGCATTATTTAATAAGATTAGAAATTAAACCGATATCAGAATTAAATTAAAATAAAATGTCACATTTGTATTTTACCAATTAAAAAATGTAGCCCATTTGACATAATTACCAATGTAACACAATTTCAAAGTATAATTATCCCTTTGGTCTATTAATGAGTTTAATTCTAAAAGCAAACCAACAAGTTAATTGTTTACTACACTTTGATTACTATCAACCCGTTTGACCTATTTGACTTGGTTAATTGTTTACTAAATCTTTTAACTTAACTCATCTGACCCATTTGAGATAAAATATAACCCAAAGCGACCCATTTGAGATACACATAACCCATAGTGACCCGTTTGAGATAAATATAACCCATAGCAACCCATTTATGGGTATACGGGCTGAAATTGCCAAAGATCAAAATATACTCACCAAACTTGATGGAATGATGGATATTCCAAATGAATCGAGCTCTAAAGATTCAATTGCCCCGGAGTTTATATTAAAAGTATACCCTCGCACCTAATAAGAAAGTAAATTAAAGATTATTATTAAAAAGACTGATTCGCCTTTCCAACTGGTATCTGAACAAACAGACAAATCACAGTTCTTGTAATAATAGTGAAAAACACTACAATTTCTAACCAAAAAAAAAAAAGATTCGGAAAATTGTGTAAATATAAAGGATGTTTGGATTTGTGTGTTGAAATTGATAGAAACCAATTGAACCCTAAACGATTCGGAAAATTGTGTAAATATAAAGGATTTTCACGAAAAGTGTCTTCTTTATAATTCCATCTACCAATTCCTTTAATATAAGGCTTTGCCAAACATGTCAATACCTGATCGTTACAACTTCTCATAGTGGAAATACAACCAAAGAATATTTCTACAGCCCATTTGTTACTAATAGTTATCTTATTCTGGTTATAGAAAAATCATATAATCACTTGCTGAACGCATATACTCCCTACATATAAATATAAATAACCGTCGCATCTGACACTTCTTTTGTTAGGTGAAAGCTTGTTTTTGCCTCTTTGCCAGAACAACAGTTTGTTTACAACAGAAATCCAACCAATAAAGATGATAACTGGGACAAAAAAAACATACCTTTCCGATATCCCGTCGACCTGGTGTCACAACACTATATCCTACCTAAGAAAGAACGCCGAATCAGGACACAAATAAAAAAATATAAACATATATACTAACTTCTATTCCAACAAAAGAGATCCCTTTGACGTCTGAGGTCGACACTATTACTCTTTGCGTCTAGTGCAATCAACAATCATGTTGTTCCAAACTTGACACCAATAGATTTTAATTTGTTGTCACTTTATATTATAGGTTAACCCAGTGCCCGATTTCACACACTAGTTGAAATAATTAATTATTGATATTAGTAAAAATAGTGAGGTTGACCTACCAGCGTTTCTAGTCCAACCAATTTAAACTCCTTATCCATCACAGTCTCATCTCAACAAGCACAACATCGCCGACCTGTGACCAAAGCATGAGTATGTTTTTAACCCTTCTAGAATTTCGAGACATTACCGTATTTGGAATATTTTGAGGGGCAACTTTGTCCAATCAGCTGAATAAACCAATAAGAGCATTCTGGTTTCCTTAGTAAGTAAACTGAACTTTAGGGTATTTACATCTAAATAGCAGGAAAATGTCACTAACTATATTGCAACTTGTACTACCAGTTTACATATTGACATGACATGATTTCCCATTTGTATTAAACTTATGAAGTGAATGCCACTGTGTAAGATAGCTTACGGGACATGGAACGTCACATCAACTACATTACACAATTAGCATGCCACACCAACATACGTAACGAGTAACGTAGGTTGAAGGTCATTTTAGAGAAAAATAATATATCACAACACTAAATAAAATTGAAGCACCAGCGTGAAGTTAGATTTATTCATAGAATTTGAACTTTTTGTTGACATGATTGGACATTTTAGCCCCTAAGAACTCCAAAGAATATAAAGCTACTTACCTGCCTTGTATCCTCCAAAAAGAACATTTCTTGTTCTCCAGATAGTAGATTTGGTCTCACTTCTACAATCACCACCATCCACTACGAAGGGAAAATTATTCACTCATTATAACAACAAAAAAAGAAGTTAAAACACAAAAATACATTAAGTCATGACCCAAAGCATCAAAGGTTGTAAGGGACTCGAAAGTCAATAACAACCTTAACCAACTAGGTTTCCATGGAGCATAAACAAGAAAAGCTATTATAGTCCCATGAAAACGGTTCATATTTTTAAAAAAGTGAGACTTTTATATTATGTTTTGGCTCTCCTTCTCCTTATCTTCTTCTTCTACCTCCTTATCTACTTAATCAAAGAGTTACAAATTATAACTTATAACTTATCTCCTTTTCAACCCACAAAAACCTCCTTTTCAACTCATTACCCAAACAATATTTTCTCCTTATTAACTTTTTGATTAAGTCAATAAGTTATAAGGAGGCCAAATAAGGAGAGCCAAACATGCTAGCTATTTGCCCCATTATTGTCATTGCAAAAAAGGTGAAAAACCAATGATATCGATTTGTTTCTACAGAATTTACCTAAACTTTGCGTTTAGTAGATGACATCTTGAATTTCACAAACAAATAAAACAACATAATATTCATGGGACACACAGAAACAGTTAGTTCCTTTGAGTTGTGTTCTAACTTGTAAGCTTGTTGATTTGTTGCATTTTCTGGTTTTACTTTCTAGGCATAGATATATGCATTTTATTTAACTTTCCTGTACATAAAAACCTAGAGAATATTTGACATATGATTTTGAGAATGACTATATGATTTGGAGTAATCGTAATAAAATAATCAAAAACAAACTCCTGAAGATAGTGTTTGGAACTTGGTTTATAAAAGCGCGAGGAGCTCCAAGGCGTTTTTGGCCCCAAAAGCCGAGGTGTGCGTCTATGTACAACCATATAACCAACAGCATATATACATATATCATAACAGAGAGTGAGACTCACATTGTTAGTATCCACCCAAAGCTGTGAGACAAAGCCCAAACTAAGAGCAGACTGAATAGTAATAACCTGCTTTGCAATGAAATTAGACCTTTTCATTAACTGTTTTCCCTTCCTCCTTACAACCTTATCTTTACAATCATCATCATCATCTAATTCACCCAATTTCAGTTCCAAGTCTTCAATTTCGACCAAATCATCTCCGTCTCCTTGAAATTGAAGAAATTCAGGGTCTTCGTGATCGTTTGGGTTCAAATTGAGCTGTGATTTTGTGGTTTGTGTGTCTTTGAAGTTTAATTGGTTGGGGTTTGATTGTGAGGTTTTGGGGTTAGGGTTTTGACTGGTTTTAATGGAGAATTTAGGGGGATTTGGACTGGTGTGATGGAATGAAGGTGGTAAGGAGATTATGTGGATTGAAGATGGAGGGAATTTGATGCAGGAGTATGAGGAGAGTGACGATGAAGTACAATCGCACATGGTGGTGAGATGAGTACACAATCCAGTTCATACAGAAACTAATGTAGTTATAACCGTTTTCTTAAAATAAGGTTTTTTTTTTTTTTTTACGGTTAAATTTTATCACCTATGAAATTTTAACTTTTATATTTTTGATACCGATAGACCAAAGGCCCGCTTACAAAAATACATACGTGTGGGAATTTTACATCAGCGTTACGAATTTTGTTTTTGTAAAGTATATTACGAATAATTTTTTTATGTTCTTATATCATGTTTCACTGTTTCTACATTTTCGTATGACATATACTTAAAAGATATATGTATTTGAAATATCGACATGTATCCGTTTTTCGTATTTTATAAAAAAAAAAAACATACTAAGATTTTTTTCATAAATACCAAATTGAATTTGATAAATACCCAAAAAATAAAAAATAAATAAAAAAAAAAACGTTTATATAACCATGGTTTTGAATTTTGATAAACAAATGTCCAAAGAAAATGCTGTTTTCTCAATCTCCACACATATCTTTGCTAAAAGGATAAACCCATGTCTACCTTCGTGGCAAAAAACTAACTCACAAATTCACTCACAAAAAACATCATAATAATATCCATCCAAATATGCAACAATGGCTGTTGCCACCACCACCACCACCACCATAACCATGCTTTCTTCAACCAACCTTAAACTCTATTCCAACTCCATCTCCTTCTCCCCTTTAATAAAACCCACTCATTTCAAACGACACCCATCACGACTAAACGTCTCTTTCAACCAAATCTCCGACACTTTACTCGAAAACACTCTCCATCTAGACCAATACCCTGTTTTCAAAACAGGCTATGATCAGTTCCAACAAGTGACAAACGACTTCCCTGAGGTTGAAAAATGGGTGTCTTTGTTTTTGCTGGGTTGGTTTGGCTGTACTTGACTGCTAGACCTGGTGTTCTCATTGGTGCCATTGATGCTTATGTGTTAGGACCTGTACAGAAGGTGGTTGATGGTTTGACTGGAAGAAGGAGCTTGAAGAGGAATGATTTTTTGATTGGAGATAAGTTGGGAGAAGGGTCTTTTGGTGTGGTGTATTCAGGTGTGGTGGTGCCTAAGAATATGACTGTTGAGGAAAGAGTTAGGAATAGTGGGAGTAGGAGAAAGCAGTTGGAGAAAGATCCAAGGTTTAAGGAGAAAGTTATTCTTAAACAGGTGAAAAATAAAGATTGGTTTTTTTTTTTTTTTTTTTTTTTTTTTTTTTTTTTTTTTAAGGATTTTAGTTGTGATCAGATGATTTGTTGAAATGTATAGGGAAATTGGATTTGTTAATCTGAATTATGATATCCGTAATTGCTATTTGACCCGTTACACTCTGTCAAGGAAATTTTACACTCTAACGGAGAAGTAACTGTGTCTACCCATAATGACGTGGCAACTACATGATTTTTTTTTTTTTTTGCAACTGACACGTTATATGCCATATCATCAAAGTAGACAAAGTTACTTATCCGTTAGAGTGTGACGGCCCATGACAACAAAAGTGAAAGTTAGGATTGTCACTGCTCATATTGACAGTATGGATTATATTGACCAATAGGTCATATTTTGTCAAAAATCATAGGAAGATTGGATTTTGTAATCTAAATATGACTTTTTGTCCAATGATAATCCATAGTAACAATCTTTTACTTTCGGTACCAAGGGTAATCCCACTTTAACATATTGCTTTAAATTTTAGTTATGTCGTTTCAAAAGTTACTAATTTGTTAAAGTGGGACTGCCCTGGACAAGAAAAGTGAAAGTTAGGAGTTCCACTCATCAATTTGCAGGATTGGGTTATTATCGGTCAATGGGTCAAAGTTTGGATTACTGAAATCCAATTTTGCATGATTATAATCATACTTTGTAAATTACTAGGTAAAAGTTGGAGTTCAAGGTGCTATAGAATGTGGTGATTTTGAAGAATGGTTCAACTACAGGTTGTCGCGTGCAGCTCCTGATACGTGCGCCGAGTTTCTTGGCAGCTTTATTTCTGATAAGACTAATTCAATTTTCACAAAGGGTGAGAAATGGCTCGTATGGAAATTCGAGGTAACTGTTGTTTTCGTATTCAAGTACATTCACATAGATTTCATGTTTTGGGGTGTTTGGACGCAAGCTTAGGAAATGATTTTGTGAATCAAACACAGGGAGATCGAGACCTTGGTGATTACATGAAAGATAGAAGTTTCCCATTAAACTTGGAATCACTCATGTTTGGACGTGTATTACAAGGACTTGAATCTATAGAACGAAACGCGTTGATAATCAAACAAATAATGAGGCAAATAATTTCATCCCTCAAGAAAATACATGACACTGGTATTGTGCACAGGGATGTAAAGCCTGCGAATTTAGTGGTAACGAAAAAGGGACGGATCAAGCTTATTGATTTTGGTGCAGCCACTGATTTAAGGATCGGAAAAAACTATGTCCCAAACAAGGGTCTTCTTGACCCTGATTATTGCCCACCAGAACTTTATGTTCTACCCGAAGAAACACCGTCCCCACCTCCAGAACCAGTTGCAGCTCTTCTTTCTCCTATTCTTTGGCAGGTGATATATGTTTATAAATCGAATCGAGCATTCAGCATTCAAGTTTTTAGATAAATTCTTTTTGAAACAGATCTAAAATTTGAATGTTTGTTTTTGTAGAACATTTTTCTGTTGAACATAGAGGTGGCAAAACGTGCAGGTCGTGTCTGGTTGGGTAATTGGTCAAAATGAGTACGGGTCAAAACTAGTCATTTCAAAAACCGGGTTGGGTAAGGGTTAATTGCTTAAATTTTTGTTGTTATTTTTATTGTATAAAATTTCATATATGTGACTTATAGTTGTCAAAGCGCCTAGGCGAACTCAAGGTGCATAGGCCGAGCCTGGAGCCTAGATGCAAGGCGCATAAAAAACGAGGGCTTTTTATAATTAGGCGCATTGTATAAAATACATTTTTTAGGGATTTTAGAGATGTTTTAGGCCTGTTTAGGGCTATATTAGGATGTTTTAGGGTTGTTTAGGACGTGTTCATAACTCATTTAGGATGTTTTAGAGGCTTAGGCAACTTTTAGCCTGAATTTGGCCGGAAATCAGCCTGAAAACAGCCCCGATAGTGCGCCTCAGTGCCTAGGCGTGCTTTTGACAACTATGATGTGACTACAGGTTAATAGTCATCTTTCGCTGATTCAGTAATATGTCACCGTTCTGTTGACGTGGACGCCAGGTAAGCAACCCGGTCATGTAAAACGATCCACATTATATGACTTGATTGCTTGCTTAGATCCGCATCAGCACACTTTTGACTAATTAGCCACTATTCAGAAATCATCAAATTTTAAGTATATAATGTATCATTCTTGCAGCTAAACAGTCCTGATTTGTTCGACATGTACTCTGCTGGGATAGTTCTTATGCAAATGGCTATACCATCATTAAGGTCTTCTGCAGGCTTAAAAAACTTCAATCTGGAGCTAAAAGCCGTGAATTACGACCTAAAAAGATGGCGGGAAAAAACTAGAACTAGACCCGATACAAGTGTTCTTGATTTGGATTCAGGTAGAGGGTGGGATTTAGCCACAAAACTTATTTCAGAACGAGGTTCATTGCGCAGGGGTCGTTTATCAGCTTCTGATGCCCTAAGGCACCCCTATTTCTTGTTGGGTGGCGATCAAGCGGCTTCGGTTCTTTCAAAACTGAGCTTATCCAAGTAGAAAGTCAAAATTGCAAGGTATTTGACTTAAAAAGGTCAAACATTATTTTTGTGTCATGATAGTAAAATCTCATTGTTTGTTTGTTTATATTGTTCATTTGGTTCCTCAGGTTTAAGTTCCAATAAGAGATATTGTTCTATAGTTTTGTAACCCTTTTAAAGCATTAAAAATACCAAAACGCACAAAAAATAGCAAACTTACTTGTCGCATATGCATATCGTACGATATGTAAGTTACTTGTAATAGCATTTTTGATTGCATAAATGCAGATAAGGTGATACGTTTAGATGGTTTGAGTAACTGTTTTTTATGTCTACTGTGAAATGAATAATATGATAGGATAAATATGATATTATATAGGTAGGAAGCAAGCCAATAATTTTGTGTGTAAGGAGACTTTTTTTTTTCTATCAACCTTTTTTAATAGAACTTGTAAATGTTATTATTCACAAACAATAAAAATTGAAAAGGGTGATCATGCGTGTCACCTTTAACATGTTAGACCAAATCTTATATCAATGATGAAGACGAGGAGATATATGGTTTAGGGAGTCTGGTGTCGACCTTGAATAACCTCGCTTGTAGCACCTACCCACTCGGCTACACTGGCTCGGGTGCCGCGGGTAGGGTGGCCCGGTATAGTGATTGGATGGTACAAGCCTAGCCGGGTAGTGGGAGTGTGTGTGTTGTGTTGCAGAGGAGAGAGAGACGTGTGTGATGCAGGTTTAGGTGTGTTTGTTGCAGGCGGGTAAACACACCGGGTTCCATGGCACTGGTGGTCGGGTGGTTGACATGGCGAGATACCCGTGGTGTCTTTCACGGACTGCACACCGGTCGCCCTTATACCGTGTTGGTTAATGTTTTGAAAATTGAATTAACTATTTAACCGAATGCCATGACCGTTTGTCGGTTTAACTGGTGATTGTAGTTCAAAAATTAATAGACCAGTTTGGTCAACAATGAGTTGATGCAATCATCAATTAATTGGTGTACACTAGTTTTCAACTTTTTTGTTAGTTTCGCTTAAATCCGATTGTTTTCTTTTGTTCGAGTCTATTTGTTGGGTCTAAAATTTGTAGTCCGATGTTATCAACAAAGTCAAACTTAACAAGTCAACGTTCGGTCAACAAAAGTCAAAGTCAAGCAAGTCGAACGAGTCGCAGTCAACATGTAAGGCAACCCGAGAAATTCGGATAATAGATCGGCACATGAAGTTCAAGTTATGATCGAGAATGACGCCACAGTTAAATAAATATATTTTGTTTAGACAAAATATATTTATTATTTAGAAGAATAGCTTTCTTCTTTAGTGAGAGTCTTAGTAACTTGTTAATCCCAGGGACCTAAGTGACCTAAGTATGTTTAGGCTATAACTAGAAAGCTAGATTATGGTTTTTAGCAACACACATTCTAGAGATTTAGGGTTATCATTGTATTGTCATATTTATGCAAATCATCTAGGAGGTATTATTGAATATTTAGTGTGTTCATCTTTATTAAATCATCAAAATAAGATTTTAGCTCGAAAACGATCCTACACTATTAGCTCTTAATCAACCGATAAAATTATGGGGGGAAGGAGCATCGTAGTGTTAGTACCCTAGTCTCAACCAATCCTCCACTGTTATGTCAAATCCACACCAAAAATCATCATAATCCTCCTTTACCAATCGGTTACATACTTACATATTGCTAGGATAGTTCAAAATTAGGGTAGCCGAAGGGGTGATGGTAACGTTGCCGCCTGACAACGATAACCATGCAGGTGTTGCCGTGGAGTGCCCGACCCTTAATGGTTGTTGTAGTCTAATGTATATAGTGTCCAATAAAAGGTATAATATAAGACGGTGGGTCTGTTATTTAAAAAAAATAGATAACATTTTAAAATGACGGTTAAAATTACATGATTATAAATTTAGAGAATACGTATAAGAATCATTTTGGAAAAAACTATGACTATATAACATGTCTGAACCAGAACAAGTCTAGTATTAATATCTGTACTTAAAAAAAAAATTTGCTGGGTTGATAGCCCAAATTTCCAAGTATGTTATCACCCAAACTAGCTATTAATGCATGTGGCTTTGATTTTAGTTACAGTGGTAAATTTGGTTCATGATCTTGATCGGTCACTACTACATGTTGCGTGTTTTTGTTTTACCCTTGAAAGCGTTGGATAAAATGAAAATAATACAATGTGCATGATTGATAACCTTCAAAATGCTAGAAATTAGCCATGTCAGATTGATAAAACTAGTCATATATCACAACAATAACAATTAGGCTTGTTTCTGGTTCAGATATGTTTAAACGCAAGTGTTTAAACATTTAGACGCAACACCTATCAACCCGGCAATTTTTTTTAAAGTACAGATATTAATACTAGACTTGTTCTGGTTCAGACATGTTTAAAACGCAAGTAATAATATCAAGTGTTTACATTTAGACGCAAGTACTATCAACCCAGCAAATTTTTTTTTAAAGTATAGCAATATGGTATGGAAATGAAAGAGGATGAAAAGCTTGTTTTTATGGTGTAATTTTTTTTAAAAAATAATGTCGTATAAAAAAGTTATGACCGTTTTAAAAATGGGGGTGGAAGTGTGATTATTTTTTATTCTATTTTAAACATGTGTCACTTTCTTATTGGTTTCTTATGGGAAGCCTCTTGGAGAGGTCTCGAAACCTGTGAGGACTCTCCCAAGAGATGAGAGGTGGCTATTTTGGTAAAACCACTTTGGTCAATGGCTATTTTCGTGAGTTTCCCTTATATATTTTTAGTGGGACCAATCACACGTTACAAACTTGATCCAGCTAAGAATCTAAGATTATATATCAACATCTCAAATTATTAATTATTCACACCGACGATTAATAATACTTTTTACACCACAAAATTGTTAAATTTTTTTTATCAGAGAAGGGGATACTTTTATTCCATACCAGAATAAGAAAAACAAACCAAAACATGTGCGAGTACAAAGGTTTCCTAACCAGAGGTTAGAAAACACCGTGAATAAAGAAAAAAAAACAAACACAAAGAAAACGAGCCCCTCGCCAATTCTAATACAAAGTTACTATCTCTCAACCAAGACTATGGCATGCCAATAATAGGATACTCTTGATGAACATTTATTTGAAGGCTGTGGATTTACTTTTCTTTGACAAACATATCCAGTACCTAGTTCTTCACTTCTCCATAAACTTACTCCCATTTTGTCTTTGTCTTTATACGAATTCAGAGCTTCAATTTTGTAATATAAAGCAATAATTCCAGCATTTACGCTACACCCACTAGGCTGCAGACCCGAAGCATCAACAACAGCATACAACGCCTCTACCGGCAATGATTTTGCATGAAAAACTCTTGACTAATTTTCTGCTCAACTTTGATCTCCATAGTAGTATATTTGGTCTCTGTTAAAATATATTGGCTTTATTATGGATACGCAATCAATCATCTTTTTATGTTTTCCGACTGTTTTTTTTTTCACTCATACATAATTTAAGCATCTATTTAAATAAGAGGATTTGGATTTTAATAACCTAAACTATTCGAAATTGGCTGTTGGCACCCAAACTAAAAAATTGGCCACATATAACCTGTACTATTAACCTATTGGATTCTGACACCCAATTTGGGTTAAGTCACTAACCCAGTTAGTGTTTTGGCTGACGTGGCATGTGACACCCACAATCTGACGTAGCATGTTGACATGGCACCTCCTATCTAACTAGGTTAGTGACTTAACCCAAATTGGGTGTTACAATCCAATATGTTAATAGGACAGGTTATATATGACCAATTTTTTAGTTTGGGGTGCCACCGGCCAAATTCGAATAGTTTAGGTTATTAAAATCTAATTCCCCTTTAAATAATCACCACATAAAAAGTCGTTTTTTTTCGTCTTTTGTTAGCACTACAATACTCGTTGGAAAGATAATACGTTAATTTGGTGTAATTGTTTTTTTTTCCAAAAACAATGTCATATGGAAAAGTTATTATCGTTTGAAAAACATGGAGGAAAGTGCATGTGTCATGCACATAAGAGAGAAATAATTTTTTATTTATTTTAAATCACTAATGACATGCCAGATAAGACACTCAAAGTCAAAGAAGAGGTCTTTAAGTAGGGCTGGCAATGGGTAACCTGTTAAGACACGATAAGACTTGTTTGACTGAAAAGTACACTATTTGATTTTTTTGACTTTTTTTAATACTTAGAATTAAGAGGCAAAATCTTTCATTTCCCTTTTTTGGTACATAAAACATAAAACTGTGTTATAAACATGAGATATAAATGAGTTAAACGAGTCGTGTTCATGTTTAGAACTTGATTTGTTCGCGCGCGTTAGAGACCTATTAACCTGTTAGGACACGATTTGCCAGCCCTATCTTTAAGTGTCATGTAGGATTTTAAGCTTTGATTTATTATAATAGATAGATATGTGGTTATCCATACGGAAAATATTTACATTCTTTGTCACTTTTAAAAATATGGTATACAAACTAACAGTTTACATTAGGGGTGGCAATTATTGACACGACCCGAAAACTGACCCGAACCCGACACGAAAAAAAAGATTTGGGTCAAGTAACACGACCCGTTTAAAAAAACGGGTCGGGTTTGGGTCGACCGTATTAAAAATGGGCCGAGTTTTGGTTGACGCATATATAAAATGGGTTGACCCATTAACCCGTTTAAGTATTTAGAAAAAAAATCTATTATATTTTTGTTTTTCTTTTTTCATTTCTATTTACATGGTTAGTTATAATTGTGTTATTTTTGGCACACTATATTATTTATTTGTCACACTTATATACTCACCATTAAACATTTTATTAATAACCCGCTTACAACCCAACAACCCGCTTATAACTCATGAACATGTATGACTCATTTAAAAATATGGGTTAAGTGGGTCGTCTTCGGGTTGACCAAGATTTTATGTGGGTCGGGTTAGGGTTGAAATATTTGACACGAATAATGATATGGGTCGGGTTCGGGTTCGGGTTACACATTTCAACCCATCAACCCGCAACCCGTAAACCTGTCAACCCATCAACCCGACACGATTGACACCCCTAGGTTACATCATCTTATTAAGTCTTTAACTTTTAACCACATGAACCAAATTAAAGCGATGTTTAGAATGTCATCGACCATTATAATGACATCATCGGCCACTATATAATAAATTAATAATGTAAGCAAAAAGAAGCATGTTGTTGATTTTGCCAAACTTATTTCGATGTCATGATGAAACGAAATTCATAAGGTGATTTCCACCCATTCGATACGTTTTAAAGGCTCAACCTTTTGTTTTTATATATTCTATATTGTTTAAGAACTATTTTTCTTTCATTTTGGATCATGATTTATTTTTCTTTTTAAGTTAGCCAGACAATTTTGATAAATCCTCTTACAAGAAATATACATGGAAATAATATGAGACCGGATATGAGACACAAGATCTTCAATAAAGTATAAAACTGAGATTGCCAATACCCATCATAAACTTGTTTTATTGCCATTTGTTGGTGCACGTGACAATTCAGTTAACTTAGTTCTGTTGATTAGTGTAAATAAAATCGACAGAAAGTCCTTTACGGGTAGCTCAGTTGGTGAATGGATCGGGGATCCCTCTTGGAGGTCCCGGGTTCGCTTCCCACGAGGGACATAATGAGAAATGATGGATGACTTATGGCCTATGGTCACGAGTTCGAGTCTTGATCTCGCCCGGGTTTTACCAATTCTTCACCGCCGTGCCTACGGGCGGGTGAGAGGTTTGGTTTTCCCCGGTTTGGGGAACTGCATGGGCAGGTCGTGGACGTCTGGATAGTCAGACAGAAATGTTTGTTGGATGTTCAAAAGAAAAATCAACAGAAAAATATAAAAACAAACCATCTATTAACTCGGTTATTCGACTTTTTTGGTGAAGTTAATTGGAATAAATTAATGGTCCGACTCTTACGCGGCTAACAATATGCTGTTGAGAATGGGACATCACTCATGAGTGCCTAACATTTATGATTTATGATCTGTCAAATTATTGACCCTCATTTTCACGCGTTATACAATCTGACCCCCCTTTTTTTGTCTCATTCGAATTCAAGTGTTTTTGTTGTTTATTTTTTAAATATTATATTGGTACACTCAATTTTGAGCTCGTTATTAGACTATTTGGTATGGTTTTCGGGAAGGGACTCGGGGTGATGACATGGACAAGTCCCCAAAGAAAACATTGCCCCCCCCCCTCAATTTTCGGTGACTTCAGGGTTTCTTCCCCGTTCTCCCCGAGCGATTTTTATTATATTTTATTATATATAATAATATTATTTCTAAACTTTTCCTTTCTTTTATATATAATATTAATATATAAAATAATAAAAAAAATGGGGAATGGGGGAATACCATTTCCAAACTTTGAGGAGGAAGGAGGAAAATGAGGTGGCGCTGATGTGACATTTGGGGGAGTTGCTCTCCACACCATATAGCCTTACTGTTTAGACTCGCTCACACAAAAATTTAGCCCATTAGAATTACCCTAACTCCAATTAGTATGTTCGTAAACCGTTAAAACCTACCAAACTGTATAAACTAAAGTAAATTAGTCGATTCAACTAGTTAGCATAATCTAGGTTTTGTTTGGTGGCTTTCATATTTAATGGTTCGGTTGAGTGTTTAAATCTTGAAATGCATGTGTAGATTACCTTTTATTATTTTTCTCCTTTTGAGGTTAACCTGCGTGTGTGAATTGCTTAAAAGACACTTTTTTGCTCTTTCAGACTTGTGTACATTATGCTTGGAACAAACCGAATCATGCTATCATATATTCATGTCTTATCCGTTTACTAACACACTTTAGGAGTTTGTACCTGACTCGAGAAAAAATTTTCATGTGGTTATATTGACAACGCTGTGGTGGCTATGGAGATTGCGTAACGGGGTGGTTTTTTACCAGTCTCAGATTTCTTTGGTGAAAGTGGCTGAGGAGGTGAAAACCATGAGTTTCCTTTGGGTCAAAAACAGGTCTAATGACAAACTCGATAACAGGTAATAGGTGAAAGGCGTTTAATGCTTTTGATACAGGCTGAAATGTCTTTTTTTTTTAGTTTTTGTGTTTGTTACTGTGTGTTGGTGGTTATAGATTAATCATCCCTATTTGTACATATGGTATAGCTTTTTTAATAAATTTTTCTGATTTAATAAATTTTGTTTGGCTGTTAAAAAAAACTGCCTGTGTGTATTATTAATGGATCATCTTGATTAATTAAAAGAATCTATGCAAACCAAGAAACAAGTTCAATCAATTAAATTCAAATTGTTTTGGTTAGTGGCATGGGAAATTAAGATAATTGTCTAAGACCATTTAGTCTCAAGTTCGATTCATATCATGTTTGGCTCTCCTTATTTGGCCACCTTATAACTTATTGACTTAATCAAAAAGTTAATAAGGAGAAAATATTGTTTGGGTAATAGGCTGAAAAGGAGGTTTTTGTGGGTTGAAAAGGAGATAAGTTATAAGTTAGAATTTGTAACTTTTTGATTAAGTCAATAATGAGGTAGAAGAAGGAGATAAGGAGAAGGAGAGCTAAATATGGCCTCAGATCCAGGGAGTTTTTCTATAGTAGGCTTTTGGGGCGGGGTTTTCACTAAATTTGTGGATTGGTGGATTTGGCTTTGACCAATGCGCAACCATTTGTTAAGTGTTAATCAACTGACAGTTTAGGCGGTATTTAGTTAGCCGTTAAAAAAATAATTGTTTTGGTTAATCCGATGACGCAATAAGCCCATCAAGTTTGATTTTTTTTTTTAATTAGTAGTAAATGCTAATTAAAACAGGAGACACAACAAATCTTGCATTTGCATGCCTTAAATAAAAAAAAGAGAGAATTACACAGATTGTCCTTTAGTTATACATGAAATTGCATCCTATGTCCTTTTTTCGAATTTTTGACTCCTTATGTCCTTTGTTTTATACACTTGTTACACCCTATGTCCTTTAGACCAAACCTAGTTAAATAACTCAGTTAAGTTAGTCATGTGCCCCTCATGTGAGGGGCAATCCTGTCTTTTCACCCTCAAAAGGACAATCTGTGTAGTAATAATAATAATAAGGACAATCTGTGTAATAAGAATAATAAGGACAATCTGTGTAATAATAATAATAATAATAATAATAATAATAATAATAATAATCGGACCCACCCTCACCCTCATCTGACCACCATCGTCACCATCATCGGACCACCTCAAAAACCCATCAGAAAACCCACCTTCTAACAAAGTCCTGTTCTTATCTTTATGTGAGGTGTTTTGCTTATTCATCTATCTATATATATAAAAGAAAACACTTTTGCTGACGTGGCGTCCATTGGTAACTTCAACCCCCCTTGAAATCGCCACGTGGCATCTTAATGGAAAGGTTTTCATGTTTTTAAATTTTTTTGTTTTTTTATTAACCCTAACCCCTCCCACCCATTCCCTGTTCTTATTAAACAAAACACGACACACACTTTAGAGGGAGAGAGAGAGCGCGGCGGAGGAGGATCCCAGGCCACCACCCTCTACGGTGGGCTCCGACGGCAACAGACACACAAACCCACCCAACCGGTTCATATTCTAGAGAGAGAGAGATCAAGACAGAGGAGAGAGAGACGCGAAGATGAGTTTTGTTCGTCTATTTTGATTCGTATCTGTTCTCCATCGGTAAGATTCGTTCGGTCTCTGTTTTGGTATTCAGATTGAGTGTTGGATGATTAGAAACTTAGGGGTGCTATGTTTGTTTTTATTTAAAATCGATTGCTTCATTCGATCTGGTATGTAATCTTCAACGATTAATGTTCTACCCCTTCTCAAACCTAATCTTCAAATTATACATCTTCTGACTACATTTTTCATATTCTATTTGCCAGGAACAAGCTTGGTTAATCTCTCAGGTATATTATTGTTATTATTATTATTATTATTATTATTATTATTATTATTATTATTATTATTATTATTATTATTAGTAGTAGTAGTAGTAGTAGGTAGTTTCATATTATAAATTTGCCTATTAATTAATTAATTATTATTAATTACTATTATTATATAGTGTTGTTTGGGGTCTCGCTGAAAGTAAGTGTGCAGAAAATGAGGGAGTGTGAATATGAAGAAGCCACAAGAGAATAGAAGAGAAATTAAGTGGTTAGTGAGCAATTGGATGGATATAAGTATTATGCATGAGTTGTTGAACTTCATCTGTAATGAATAATAAATTGTGAAAGAAAGAAAGAAAAGAAATATGTTACTTAATTACATTACTACATGACGCTAACAAAAATCGGACAATGGTTAATTATAGGACTACCAAAAAGGCTTAGTCAAGTGATTCGAGGGTGTTGTGTGTTTGGAAGCAGTTAGTGGGGCTTCTTGGGTGAGCTGGGGGTCTCTACGAGGGGCAGTTTGTAGAATGGGTTGTCCTGAGCTTTTGGATTATTCTCTCAAGGAACTTAAAAGGAAAAAACAGTTGATGGGATGGTGGTTAATGCTCGATCAAATCCTGATTTGGGTACTCTTGAATACAGGTGTAACACTTCACTCTCTTTTTTAATGGTTTTTACAAGGCCAATTGTATTAGTCACTCTTGAATATGAGATTTATTGATTTATGTTCTTTTTGTGTGTGATTAAATTAACAAGCAGTAGTTTTAAAACAAGTCTCACTTTTTTTGTGAATCTTTGTAATGGGTGTTCATTTAATTGTGTATACACTTATAATTTTTCTATTTTAGTCGTAATTGTTGTTTCTTGATCATTTTTTAATTTTTTTATAAATTATGGAATTAGGCTTTGTGGAAGGATGGATTAGGGTAGGAAATCAGTGGATGAAGTGTTGGAGGAGATAATGAGGATTCGTAGGTCACTTCCTACATGCCTTACAATTAATGATGTTGAAGGTGCAAGAATATTGATTAGGAATTTGGAAGCCGAGGAACAAGCGAAAATCGAGGCGATAAGTAGGCAAAAGAAGCGAAAAGATGTTCCTGATGAGCTTTTCAATGTGTTTGTGGAGATGAAGAAGTGTTTTGTTAGATTCCACTGTGAAGAACAGGAGAGAAAAGATGTTAAGTTGTTGGATCTTGAACATTACCATCAGTTGTTTGATGATATGATTTTGAGAGCTTCAAGTTGTTGCGGTACACGTGGGATGGAATTGGGCATGTCAAGTTCGAGTGGTGATCATCGCGCAACAAGGTAACATATCCAACTTTCGGTTTGATGATTATAAAGCTTATTCTTGGTCGTAAACTATAAACTGTTGATGGGGTGTGGCTTGAAAATAAGTGCCGATTGTCGAAAAAATATGGTACATATGCAGGCGAATATGTGTGTTAAGTATGGGTGTGTATTGTATGAAATTGTATATGATTGCTTTTGTTGGGGTAAGAAAAGAGAAGGAGAATTGAAATAATGTGTGATTTACATATAAACTACATATCTAATTATATAACATATGATTGCACACTTTTCGTGAGAACTAAATAGATGTCGCATTGTGGGAAGAAGTAGCAGACATGGATAACATACCTTAAAGTCATTTAGATTGTTTGTCATATTTCATAATGGGTTTATTTATTCTATATGGGTTAATCTAAAAATATGGTTTTTTCATATGTGTTTAAGCTATTGATTGCATGTTTGGTTTAGTAAAATGCAGGAATAAGAGGATATTCTTTGCTGCTATTGATCAAACCCAACTCCTCTCGGTCAAGGCCCTTTTGGTATTGTGCTTCATAATTTAAATCAAGCCTATTCTATTCTATTGACCATCATTTGGCGTTTGACCCTATGCTAGAGTTTTTATTTTAAATATTAGTACTAAAATTTGTTAAACATTTCTCTGTAGTTGCTAGGGAAGGAAAGGGGGCAAATTCTTGAGGTTAGTCTTTGTAGATATTTGCATAGTCACTGATTGTACATATGATTTTTTAGTCGAAGGCAAGTGCACTAATCGCATATTCTATTTGAACCCTATAATATATGGTTCTGTGTTGAAGATTGCGGTTCATATGTTGTTGAGGCTACACCATGAAAACTTGATGGTTTTTATTTGATTGAAGATGTTTCATAATTATGCAATTTTTATAGACTCGATCTAAAATTAGTATATTTTTGTCTTTTCCAAGCGGGCGTTGCCTAAAAGGTCAAATTCATGTTTCTTGGTTACATGTATATTATGCTTTATATTTGTTTTTTATTGTATTTACTTAGCGTTTGATTGGAAGCAATTTTGGTTTTTATGGTTGCTGTTTGGAATGGTTAGGAGTTATGACTTATATATATTGACCATCATTATGATATTTTTTTACCATAAATTTCAAGTTGGCACTTGTGTAGTTTCAGTGAGAAAAAAAGGCATACATCTGCTATACTTGCATATATTTTTTTTTGCAGAGCATGAACTAAAACCTCTATTATATTGTGTGTAAGAGAGAAAAAGATTAAAGGCTTATGCGAGGATTGCATTAGAGCTATGATGTTAGTTGAAGAACCAGTCAATCAGGTATGCTTAAATTTAACTATTTTATCCTTTTTTTTTTCATTTTTCCTCTAGGTATTTAATGTGCACTAGAATAAATTGATTGCTACTTGCTTCTTGGATTATAAAAACATATTAGTGCTTTACACAAACATTGAAGTTGTTAGGGATGATGGGGCCTTTTTATAATCTTTATATGGAAAGGTCTATGCCAATGTATGATGAGCGGGCTGACCTCTTCTTCCTTACAAACTAATCGCTTAATTAATGGTGTTAGATTATTAGTTAAAGTTTGTCATCAAGTTGTGAGAGCAAAAATGGACACTAACAAAAAGTGTATGCCTTTAGGGTATGGATAAACTATTCAAAACAAAAAACACAACCGATTGCTTGAATAAAATAATTTAGGAGATTATATGCATTACAAAACGTCGGCGAGTTTCGACCCGCATGACCTATCTGAGTCATTTTAGTTTTGTCGAATATGTTTACCGGCCCTTTAAAGTTATTGCATAACTGTATATATTGAGTTAATTTTTTGCTTAGATGATAATTGATAAGTGGGTTCTAATGGTTAACTTGATCACAACCCAATTGTAGGTTGCTTCTAAAGCGTGAAATATAATGGTAGTCTTTTTATTTGAAATACTAATTGGCTGTTTTATTGTTTCTTATTAGTTACATGATTAATTAAAATGGCAAGTGTTTTACGATGAGTTTTGTTAGTTTTTTAATTAGTTGACTTATGCTTATTAATGTTCTCGCTCATCTTGGAGATGCAATTTTTCGTTCATATACCATACACATACTTGGGTACAAGCAACAGGAGCACCTCCAATTTAACATTGTTTGGATGTGACTAATATTTTGTGAAATTGAGTTTTACACAAATATAGAAATTCCGTCCGTTCTTCTAGGGTGGGAGGGGCGCTACCTTTGTTTCGTCTGGGTACCTATCCAGGGGTGGCACCCCGTCCTGTTTGGGTTCCCCAAATCGGGTAGTGGTTTGGGTAGTAGAAGCCGTGTGTGGTAGGAAAGAGAGAGAAGAGTGTAAAACGTGAGGTCCATAAACATAATTGAGGGTAGTGCTGCCACCAAATAGGTATTTTGGGGTAGTAAATCAGGGTACTGATGTGCCAGCGCACGATTGGAGGTAACAAGTTTTGTTTGTGCAGTGCAATAATGTTATAAATTATATTGAAAAAGTGACGGATGCTTCTATGACATATTTGGAATTACTTCAATTTTGATTCCGCACAATATAGAATAATATAATTTAATTATTGGTTTGAATGTGTAAAGCAAGCCTATGGTAAAAACTTAAAGGTATGGATTTTCATAAATTCAGATTTTTCGGTATGCATTTTCATGAAATCAGATTTTTCCTACAATCTAACAAAGTCACGTTGGTTGCTTTAGGATGCTCAGATTCAGATTAGATGAGACCAGATTGCTTTAAGACTCATCTTGGGCATATATCTGTAATTCTTTTATAGTTATATCTAATTCCTTTATGAAATATTGTTGTCACTTTTACACTGGATTATTGTATGTATGAATATGTAATCTCAATCATTAAAACATGTTACATTTTTAATTGCCTTATCGCTTTTCTGTTCAACCCGTACTATGGATGATTGTGGATAAATTTTCATGTTCTTTTCTTAGAGCCAAAATGTAGAAACTGGCAAGTCGAGAATGTCATCTTTTTTTTGGTAATTTGTGAATAGTTTAGTTTTCGAAATCCAGACTCTTATAGTCTTATGTATGCTATTTTTAAATACAGGGATTCCATCATGATGTTAAGAATTCTTCCTAAATCTCACATATTTGAGGATTTATAAGGCATTTAAATAGTGATCATACAATATACTCTCACGCCCAAGACACATATATCAATGTAGGTTTTGTCGACTAAACATTAACGACGTCGCCTTTCAGTTGCATCCTTCTCCGCCATATCCATTATGTGATACTAATTTTCTATCGTCTTAACCAAATTTGCGAAACTTACTACCATTTATAAAAAACCCTTCTCATATTAAACAGCTAAACTTAAATTTTGCATCTTATGTCAAAGATCCAACAAATAGCAATTTTTTAATCATCTCAACCTTTATAACATTTTTTAAGTGAAATATCTTCATTATATTAATTTAACCAATTTATATTTTAACTATTGCAATAATGAACATGTTCAAGCAATCAAACGACATTAATATCAAATCTGTTATACAACAATAACAAAAATTCCCAACCCCGGGACTCTCCCGGGTAATTAGCTAGTTATGTTATATGATGCAATTATGATAATTATTCTTTAGTCATTTTTTTGCCCATGTGTCTTTTTGCTGTTTCCTTCGAAGTAAAAAAATTATAGGTCAGAATGTGATAGCATGGGTGCCTTTTAATGAGGGTGTTTACAGTCTTCGTATAATCATCTTTATGCATTACAACATCACTAACAGGTTACTTGTTAGTCAAAAAAATTGAATTGCTTTTAGACAACTCCTGTACGACAAAATAACAAAATCTTCTTAAGCACATGTAAATATTACATGCTTTCAACCATAGTTGACTTTTTTTGATGTTGAACTTTTGACCACGGTTAAATAAATGGATTTAACCTGCCCAGGAGTTCCTAAATGGTTTCTATGTTTAGGAAATTGAATTATTATTTTAGTAATATAGTTTTAATTGTAAATAACATGTAAAGTACTTTACAATACAATTAGCCTTTTTTTTTAGAAATATTAATGTTCTCCTACTTGTTTTTACATGTTTTGTTTTTGTAAATTTATTCACTAATTTGCATGTTGATGTCTGATCCATTTTTAACTGGTTACATACAGATGTGTCTCTCATTCCGTTAGATTACAATCTCCCAATTTCGACTTAGAATGTGGTGAAGGTGGGTTTTCTGATGGGTTTTTGAGGTGGTCCGATGATGGTGACGATGGTGGTCAGATGAGGGTGAGGGTGGTCCGATTATTATTATTATTATTATTACTACACAGATTGTCCTTATTATTATTATTATTACACAGATTGTCCTTATTATTATTATTATTACACAGATTGTCCTTTTAAGGGTGAAAAGACAGGATTGCCCCTCACATGAGGGGCACATGACCAACTTAACTGAGTTATTTAACTGGGTTTGGTCTAAAGGACATAGGGTGTAACAACTGTATAAAACAAAGGACATAAGGAGTCAAAAATTCGAAAAAAGGACATAGGATGCAATTTCATGTATAACTAAAGGACAATCTGTGTAATTCTCTCTAAAAAAAATAACGCTCATTTCCTTATCTTCCTCTCATTTATATCCCTCCATATCACATCTAGTACGCAACTCTAGCAACACACATCACATACACTATATATAGACCTCATACTAATATTGACTTGACTACAACTTTCCAATCTGTAGTCTTAAATCCTATTCTAACAATCTCCCTTTGCTATTTGCATCAACATTCAAAGTTCAAGACGATAAGCAACAAATATGTTACTTTTTATTATTTAAAAAGGTTATGAGCAAATATAAACTTGATAATTAAGTACACAACACGATAGTATAAAAACCTACACATATTTAAAACCAGGGGTCAAGTTATCTTATACAATGTAATAAAAATGAGAAGGGTGAGAAGTAGGGATGAGCTCGGGACGGTATCGGTACCGAACCGATACCGATCCCGACAATACCGATACCGAAAATTCCAAAAAACCAATACCGATACCGATACCGATTATACCGGTACGGTATCGGTATCGGTTCGGTACCGGTGTGGTATCGGTATTTTACCTTAAAATACCGAACCGATACCGATCCCGTACCGATACCGATAATACCGAAACCGAAAACCTCTAAATGTGGGTACCGATACCGATACCGAACACCCTCGGTTCGGTATCGGTTCGGTACGGGATCGGTATTTTTTCGGTTCGGGATCGGTATTCGGGACCGGATGCTCATCCCTAGTGAGAAGGATACAAAAAACACAATAGATCACAAAATATGACACAATGAGTCATAAAATATAACACAATGCTGAAAAATACAACAAAATGTTCAAGAAAAAAGATAAAGTGAATCACAAAAATGACACAACGATAAAAATAAGAAAAAGACACAATGCTACATAAAAAACACAATGATATAGTGTAAATTCTAAAAACTACAAGCTAAAAATTCCAAAAAAGAGAAACCTAAAAACTAATAAGATCGTAGAGTTCGATGAGACGGTTTCAATACTGTTTGAATAAGTTCAATCGAAGTTCGTTTGATACCCCTCCTATTTTTCTTTCGGTGTGTATTTAATCCTAATCTTTTAAAAACCGAGTATAAACAAACCTAAAGGGTAATGGTGTAATTTCACAAGAATAAGATGACAGCCAGTGCTATGCTATGTATATTACATCAACCACGTTCTGAAGAACATATATTAAAAGTGGAAACCTCCACTCCAGCTAATCTCTCTCACTGAATTCTCTCTGATAATAATAATCATCATCATTATATAAACCTAAATAACTCATTCACGTCTCTAATTTCAACAACCGATTGCTGTTACTTCAATCCATGGATTAAACTTCGAGTGCATTAACGGCTACATCACTCCTAATTATTCAGGTAACACATTTCCAAATCACTTGCTCTTCAGTGTTCGTTACATAATATTATATAACTTATATCATTTGTTTTACGTAACTTGTTAGTTAAACTTCGTAGATCTGCTTGTTTCCTACGTTTTTAGGTTTATGTGTTTTGTAGTTAACAAATCTGCTGAAAAAGTAGGAACTTGAAACCCTAGGTTGTTATTAAGTTATAATAGATGTAGATCTGGCTGATTGTTAGGGATTGTGGTGTGAATTAGTTGTTTTGTGTATGAAACTTGTCTACTGTTCATTGTGTTGCTGCTAATTTAATGCTTGTTAGTTTGAAAATTGTTTTTAGGTGTATTTTAGGAACTTGAAACCCTAGGTTGTTATTTAGTTTTAATGCTTGTTTTGTATGTGAATTTGTTAACTGTTCATCGTGTTGCTGCTAATTTGATGTTTTATTAGTTGGATAATTGGTTGATTGTGTTTTTGAAACTCGATATTTGATTGTGTTTTTCGGTGTATAGATATACGTTTATGGCAATAAGTTGTTTTTAGATTGACAATTACTTATTTCATGGTTGAATTATGTTGTGGTTCCAATCGATCGATAATCGATCGGCCAAAGAGAATAGAAAGGATACTAGAAGAAATTTAGAGAGAGATTCAAGACCAATATTTTTTATTCATAATCATAAAAGCAAGTACATACTCTATTAAATAAAGCAACAAAGAAATCAACTACCCACTACATAAGTAATCCATTACTTCCTAGAAAGATGTAGAGAACTACTCATTACTTTGACCCCTAGTACTTCAACAATTAATATATCAAACTTAAAATTAACCTTAATACCTTATGCCGTTCACGTTCCGTACTCGTGGCACACATCAAATTATCATGTTGCTGTTAATATGATGTTAGTTTGAAATTTAATCAAGTGTGTTTTTTAAACTGGGAACCTGGATGTTTGGTTGTGTTTTCGGTGTATTTCTATAAATTTATGGCAATAAGTTGTTTTTAGAATGAGAATTAATAGTGTTTTATTGATTTTGTTATTTATTGCAGGCTTAAATTTGTGAAGTTATCATGAGGAATCCGGATGGGTATCATCGGCTGGATTTCTTTTCTTGTTTTCTGCTATTCGGCTTTGTGATTCAAGTGGTTTTAGCTGCTAATTATGTCCCATCTGATAAAATCTTATTAAATTGTGGTGCGAATGGTGACATAAATGATGATGATGGGAGGAAGTGGACCTCGGATGTAGGGTCGAAATTCGCATTAGCAGGTCCAGATTCCATAGTTTCAGATGCAGCTACTCAAAAACCTTCTGTTCCAACAGTCCCGTTCATGACAGCTAGGATTTTCAGATCTGAATTCACCTACAGTTTTCCGGTAGCTCCTGGAAGAAAATTCGTGCGCCTTTACTTCTATCCCTCGTCTTATGCTAAGTTTAATGCCTCCCAAGGTGTATTCTCTGTTGTTTCTGGAACATATACCCTTTTGAAAAACTTCAGTGCATATGAAACCACAAATAATCTGAACTATGATTACATCACAAAGGAATATTCTGTGAATGTCGATTCTGGAACATTGAATTTGACGTTTACACCTGCTGATGGAACTCCTGATTCGTATGCGTTTGTCAATGGTATTGAAATCGTTTCGCATCCCGATATTTATGCTTCTGATGGAAGTACAATGCTTGTTGGTCTTGGCACGTCTTTTGACATCAACAACTCCACGGTTCTTGAAAATGTCTATCGGTTAAATGTTGGCGGTCAGTCTATTTCACCATCTGGTGATACTGGGCTTTTTAGACCGTGGGCTGATGATACACAATACATATTTGGGGCAGGTGTAGGGGTTCCTGTGGCTACTGATCCGAACATCACTATCAGTTATCCAGCAGGTATGCCTGATTATGTGGCACCAGTTGATGTGTACAAAACCGCCAGGTCAATGGGTCCAACCACAGCAATCAACATGGGTTACAATCTGAGTTGGTACTTTGATGTTGACACAGGCTTTTCGTACCTAGTTAGACTTCATTTCTGTGAAATTTTTCCAGAAATAACCAAGATTAACCAGCAGGTGTTTCAAATCTTCATCAACAATCAAACTGCTGAGACTGAAGCAGATGTAATTGCTTGGGCAACAAAAAAAGATGTTCCGGTGTATAAAGATTATGTTGTCTTTTTTGCTGGGGGGGCTCCAAGACAAGATCTTTGGCTAGCGTTGCATCCGAACTCTGCATCAAAAGCACAATATGCTGATGCGATCTTGAACGGTGTTGAGATATTTAAGATAAATACGAGTGACGGTAATCTTGCAGGATCACTTCCATCACCAGCTCCAGTACAACCAATCATTGATCCAAATAGAGGAGCATCTAGAAAGTCGGGTAAATCTAACAAAACTGGGCTGATTGGTGGTGGTGTTGGGGGTGGCATTGCTGCTATTCTCCTTATCGGTTTGTTTGTTTGCTTTTTGACCCGTAGAAGCAAGAAACAAAAGGATCCAAGTTCGAGCGATGGCCCGTCGGGCTGGCTCCCACTTTCGTTATATGGAAACTCACATTCTTCAGGCTCTACCGCCAAAACAACCACCACCGGAAGCATTGCTTCCTCCCTACCTTCAAACTTGTGCCGCCACTTCTCGTTTTCAGAGATCAAAGCCGCCACTAAAAACTTTGATGAGTCTCTACTTCTTGGTGTCGGTGGATTCGGTAAAGTTTATAAAGGCGAAATAGATGGCGGGACCACTAAAGTTGCTATAAAACGGGAAACCCGTTATCTGATCAAGGTGTAAATGAATTCCAAACGGAAATCGAAATGCTTTCAAAGCTTCGTCACCGCCATCTGGTGTCATTAATCGGTTATTGTGAAGATAACAACGAAATGATTTTGGTTTATGATTATATGGCTCACGGAACCCTCCGTGAGCATCTTTACAAAACCCAAAACCAACCGTTACCATGGAAGCAACGCCTCGAAATCTGCATAGGTGCAGCCCGTGGGCTTCATTATCTTCACACGGGTGCCAAACACACCATCATCCACCGTGATGTCAAAACAACCAACATTCTGCTAGATGAGAAATGGGTTGCCAAAGTTTCCGATTTCGGGCTCTCAAAAACCGGCCCCGCTTTGGATCACACTCACGTAAGCACCGTGGTCAAAGGTAGTTTCGGGTATTTAGATCCCGAATACTTTAGAAGACAACAATTGACCGATAAATCTGATGTATACTCCTTTGGGGTGGTCCTGTTTGAGATACTATGTGCCCGGCCCGCTTTAAACCCCACACTACCGAAAGAACAAGTGAGTTTAGCCGAATGGGCTCAACACTGCCACACGAAGGGTATTCTTGACCAAATTATCGACCCATTTCTCAAAGGAAAAATCTCGCCTGAATGTTTCAAGAAGGTGGCGGAGACAGCAGTGAAGTGTGTTGCCGACCAAGGGATCGAGCGACCATCCATGGGCGACGTGTTGTGGAACCTTGAATTTGCTCTGCAACTTCAGGAGAGTGCAGAAGACAGTGGCGGTAATGTGTCGTTGGGTATGGAATCCAGTGTTTATGATGAGGTGCCACTAAAAGGGAAGGCGGATGGTGGCGATTATGACGAAAATGTGACGGATTCTCGAAGCACTGGGATGTCGATGAGCATAGGTGGGAGGAGTCTAGCCAGTGAAGATTCAGATGGGTTAACCCCTAGTGCAGTGTTTTCACAGATTATGAACCCGAAAGGTCGTTGAAATGCTAATCCTGGTAAGTCGCCGGGAACTTGATATTAATATTTATTGTGATAAATTTTTATATCGTTTTTTAACACACAAGTTTGATTATTTGTTTTGGAATCCCATCTCTAATATAAGTTGTAATTACCGTTTTAAGAAAGCTTTAACTACTTGAGCCGTTTGATTATTGTTTTATTTATTTTCGATGACATTGTGTACACCTGGAATGGATAAGCAAGTGGTATGTGGTTTATTTATGTTAAAAGCATTAGCCACTCAAACTTTGTGCAACCCCGTGACCCGTTTGACCTGTTTGTTTAAATGTGTCGAACAGGTTGATGGGTTGACGGGGTAGTATTCTAGTTGTAAGGCGTCGATGTATTTATTTGTGTTAAAACTATTAACTACTTGAGCCGTTAAACCTATTTATTTAGATGTTTCAAACGGGTTGATGAAATATGAGTTGGTAGTTAGCGGGCCGACCTGTTGATATAAATTGATTAAACAGGTAAATTCAAACATAATCGGGTTAATTTACGTGTTAGGTGTAGCAGTCCAAAATCTGTTTCTTTTGGTGTTTGTATTCAAGTTTTGTAAAACATTGTCAGCTCTGTTTACTGGTTTTATTCAAGTTTTGATTGCCCTAGAAATAATGTGATTTTAATACTTGGTAGTCCACTATAAATTAGGTAAAGCACCAGCCAATAAGGTGTAATAATAACCGTAGATTGAGTGGGAATTAGATTGGCGAAAATGCCCCAGCCATGTTCATTGTGGTCAACACTCAACAGTCCACACCAACTCCCCACTTTGCTGATAAACAAATACAAGCGCACTTCAGTAAATGAACAAATAGATATGTGTTAAACGCATACACTGATTACATGTGGTTTTGGTTTATCCGTCTTTTAATATCTTTTAGGAAATTTAATCATGCGTCCACTTACAGCATTCACACTCACTCCACCAAATTATGTGAGACTGGCCCAAACCGCTACCAACCGAACTCGAAATGACAGAGCCCAGCCCACACTATGTATATCCAGCCCTGAGTGATGATTTTCTAGAAATTTGGGTTGATTTGGTTTCAACCCAACATACATCCCCAAAAATAAGTATATTAAAGATGTTTGAGATAAACAGAAATTTATAAACCACTTTTTGTTCAATCTTAAATGGTGTAAGTACTATTTTTGCAATTTCGCTTTTGATCAAGTTGAGCCTCATGTTGGCCGTGTGTCTAGTTCATCTCCTACGCATCTTCAACGTGGGATTCATTTCAAGCCTCCATCGATAACTAGCTCTAATACCAATTGATATGGATACAAACAAAATTGGAAACAAGAAGGAAGAAAGATATGAGGATTCTTGGAGCAATTTTATGATATTCATTCCTTGAAATAGAATGGCCTTTTATAGGCTTACAATCCAAAGAAAGAACAATGAAAAATACCCATTTAACTCCTACTAATGACTAATGAGTAATGAACCCATTATTAACACAACTACAAATAAATATCACAACATATATCTTACCTTCTTGTCACCACCATGGGCGGAACCATAGGTGGGTCAGGAGGGTCCGTTGACCCTCCTGCAGACCTAATTCCGGCTAAATCTTCATTTGATCAGCTATCAAAAAATAAGTTTTTGGGTAGTTTTGACCCTCTAAAATGTCTTGTATACTTAAAGTGAAGAGGGAACAGCAAGGATAAATATCAAAATCGAAGTATTATCCTCTGGACTTTTGGTTTATGAAGCTTAGAATGTAGAAGAGATGAATGCATGAAGAAAATGAAGAGAAATAAAATCGAAGTATTATAGTTTGAAATTATCTCTGGGGACTAATCTCATTACAGTTAGAGGTGTTTTTTTTTTATCCAACTCCGATGTGAGAGCAACCATTGAGTTCAGAGGATATTGAGAATCCTAAGAGTGGGAATACAAAATAAGAACTATTGGAGGCCATGTAGTCCTAAGATTGATAGTAGGTAACGAGGTATTGAAAAATATAGTGCCCGCCATGCCAAGGCTATTGATTAGGGTGGCCGTATTGTTGGGTCATGGTGTTGCTAGACCTAAAATACCTAATGATTTATGGAAAGAACGTTCACCCTGAAAGTGGGCTTGCCCTTTTGGTTCCTATATCCTGTTGAGAAAAACAATGCAACTGAGTACATAAAATAAAGTAGGGCTGAGCAAAATTCAGGTTGGACCGAGTACTCATGATATCCGACCCATGTAAAGCATGAAATGTGAAACATCTTAGTATTACATTCATATAAAATCCTAGCCCAACCCATCCTAAAAAGACCGTGACCGACTCACACCCTATGTTGGTCTGGCCTTCAGTTTTGATTTTCTAGGAATTCTGGGTTTGGGTTCGCAATAAAAAATGGTGTGAGTACTATTTTTGCATTTCCTGTTTTGATCGCGTTGAACTAGACAGTTTGTATCCTAAGCATGTTTGGCGTGAGATTTATTGCTAGTCTCCGTGGATCACGTGCTTTAATATCGGTTGATATGGATACAACAAGATTGGGTAAAAAAAAGGAAAAAATACACGAGGATTCTTGCCTTCTTGGAGCAATTTTCTGATATTATACCATGAAACAAAATGGCCTTTTATAGGCTTACAACCAAAAGAAAATAACAATGAAAAATACCCACCAACACCTACTGGTGTACACGTTACTAACTGAAACGAATGGATCCTTGATCCTTCCCTCTCTTTGGGTTTATCATTATATAGAAAACTACAATCCCTTATTTTAGGGATAGATACAAATCATTAGGAAACAAGATAAACGACATTTAAATACAAAATCTATCTATAACTATATTATCTATTACACCCCCGCAGTCGAAGCCGGAGGTGAACGGAGGCTTAGACTGGACCGAAAGTCTTCAAATAAAACGCGTGGTAATCCCTTGGTGAAGATATCGGCGATCTGATAACGAGAGGGAACATGTAAAACACGCACTTGGCCTTTCTGCACCTTTTCCCGAACAAAGTGAATATCCAGTTCGATATGTTTGGTACGTTGATGCTGAACCGGATTGCCGGAAAGGTAGATGGCACTGACATTGTCACAATATACTAGAGTGGCGGTAGAGAGGGGTCGGTTTAGCTCAAGAAGGAGGTTGCGTAGCCAGCAAACCTCGGCAACAACATTTGCAACCCCTCTGTATTCTGCCTCTGCACTGGAACGAGAAATGGTAGCCTGCCGCTTTGACGACCAAGAAATAAGATTATCACCATAATATATGCAGAAGCCACTAGTGGAACGGCGGGTGTCTGGGCAGCCGGCCCAATCAGCATCTGTGTAAGCAATCAACCGTGGGTCTCGAGATGGTCCGAGTAAGAGACCGAAATTAGAAGTTCCCTGTATATACCTGATAATCCGTTTCAGAGCGTTCCAATGATCGGTTTTGGGCGAATGCATGTGAATACAGATTTGCTGGACTGCATAGCTAATGTCTGGCCGAGTGAAAGTCAGATACTGGAGTGCGCCGGCAAGACTGCGATAGAGAGATGGGTCAGGAATGTCGGTACCAGCGTCCGCTCCTAACTTCGAGTTGGTATCGACAGGGGTATGGACTGGTTTGCAAGATGACATCCCTGCTCTTTCAATAATATCCTGTGCATAAGCCTGCTGTGAAAGAAACATTGTATTGTTTTGTCTTTTAACCGAGAGGCCGAGAAAGAAACTGAGTGGCCCGAGATCTTTCATTGCAAATTCAGCAGACAAGTGGGACATGAGTGAAATGCGAAGAGAGACCGATGAGGTTACCAGCACGATGTCATCAACATAAAGAAGTAAGTAGGCGACCTGAGAGTGCTGGTGATAAGTGAACAAGGAGGCATCGCATTTACTCTGCACGAAACCCAAGGTAAGAACAAAGTCTGTAAATCGTTGATACCAAGCCCGAGGCGCCTGTTTTAAACCATAAAGTGACTTTTTAAGACGGCAGACATAGTCAGGAAAGTCTTTGCTTCGAAAAACCCATCGGTTGATACATGTACACTGTTTCGTTCAAGTGACCGTGTAGGAAAGCATTGGTGACATCAAGCTGGTGAACCTGCCAAGACTGTGATAAGGCAATAGACAAAACAGTACGTATGGTTGCAGGTTTCACCACGGGGCTAAAAGTCTCCCCACAATCTATGCCGACCTGTTGAAGGCGACCATCACAAACTAAGCGTGCCTTATAACGCTCCAAAGACCCGTCTGACTTAAACTTGTGTTTAAACAACCACATACTGCGGATAACATTCATGCCTGGTAACCTAGGTGTTAATTCCCATGTCTCATTCTTAATAAGAGCATGGTATTCATCGGTCATAGCTTTGTGCCAAACCGGAATGGACAAGGCGTCGACAGGGTTTTTGGGAATCGGGACAATAGTGGATGTATGAAGGTTTAGACGGTTGCGAGGTTTGGAAATGCCATCCATTGCGCGGGTGCGCATGGTGCGGTTGGTGGGCGGTTGAGTATGGGCGGGGGCGGATGGGTTGGGTTGAGACGAGGACGGTTGGGAGATGTTGGGTTGGTGGGCCGATGTGTGGGAGGGATGGTTTGGGCTTGTAGTCGTAATAGGAGGGGAGGGGTTTTGGGCCGAGGAGTGAGTGGGTGAGGGTGGATGGGGTTCTGAAGGTTGGGCCGAATGGGGTTGGGCCTGAGGTGGGCTGATTGGGTGGTTGTGAGGCGAGTTTGGAGAGGAAATGGGGTCTGATGGTGAGGGAGGTGGTGTGAAATCAGGTTGAGGCATGTTGGGTAATGAGCCAACGTGTGGCCAAAGGGCGGGTGGGAAAACGTCAAGAAAGTCATAGGTAGGAGGAGGAGTGATAGTGTTGGCAAAGGGAAAGGTAGTCTCGTCGAAAGCAACGTGGCGGGAGATGATAATTTGCTTTGTTTTGAGGTCAAAGCATTTATACCCGCGGTGAGTGATGGGATATCCCAAAAAGACACAAGGGGTGGACCGTTGGTCAAGTTTGTGGATTGTGGTGGAGGGTATTAATGGGTAACAAAGGCAACCGAAAACTCGTAAGTGGTCATAGGACGGGGTGCGGTGATATAAAATTTCGGTGGGTGTTTTGTTGTTTAGGTGTTTGACAGGTATAATATTAATAAGGTAAGTAATGGTTTCGAGGGCATGATGCCAAAAGGTGTTAGGTAGGGAGGCATGTGTAAGGATGGTGCGGATCATATTGTTGATGGTACGAATCATACGTTCCGCTTTGCCATTTTGAGACGAGGTGTGGGGACACGATCGTCTAAAAAGCATGCCGTGGGTGGAGAAAAAGTTATGGAATGACGAGTTTATATATTCGGTGCCATTGTCACATTGAAAAGTTTTTATCGGTCGGTTAAATTGGGTGGTGATTTGTTTATGAAAGTGGCAAAAGGTAGTGTAAACCTGAGATTTATTTGACAGTGGATAGGTCCATAGAAAATTAGAAACATCATCAACAAACAATATATAATATCTATGACCATTAGAACTCAAAATAGGAGATGTCCATAAATCACTATGTAATAAATCAAAAGGATGAAAAATACGAGTATTAGAACTAGCAAAGGGTAGTCTAATACTTTTGCCAAGTACACATGATTGACAAAGTTTATTATTGAAATTTGAAAAATTAATAAAACTAGAAGACTTTAAGGACCGAAGTGGAGCACGTCCAGGATGACCAAGACGCTGGTGCCATAAAATCGAGGTAACAGCAGCAAAGGTTGAAGGAAAAGTGGTGGTTCCGGGTCCAAGCACGAGGGGATAAAGATCATCGCTGCTGTTGCACCGGAGGATAGGGATCCGGCTCTTGTAATCCTTCACAAGAAAACCAAAGGGGTCAAATTCGACAGAGACTGAGTTGTCGGTCGTGAACCGACGAACTGAAATTAAATTTTTTAAGCAATTTGGGTGCATAAAGGACGTTTTTGAGGATAAGTGGGGGAAAAGGTGGTGGTAAGGTTTGGTCGCCATGTCCATGTACCGGGATGGTTGAACCATCACCGACAATGATTTGTTGACCCATGCTATTATTAGAAAAAGAATCGAAATTAACAAAAGTGTTAGACATGTTACCTGTGGCGCCCGTGTCCATATAGCCGGCCGGTTCCTGTTGAGCATTAAGCGACATAGCGGCTAGGGCTTGATCAATATCAGTCGGCTGGTACGCAGTGTGATGCGCCTGGCTGGGTTTGGACCCGAGCAGGCCTGCTCCAGAAGTGTTGTTGGCGGGCCGAGAGGGTGCTGTTGGGTAGGGGCAGGGGGGAGCGGCCCAGTAACCAAGTTGTGAAGAGTACTGTTGTGGTGATGAAGGTGGGCCAGCCCACTGTCCAATCGGTGGTGTCCAAAATCCATAAGGAGAAAAGAATGGAGCTGACCATTGAGGGAATTGCGACTGACCTCTGCCTCTGCCCCAATTAGAGCGTCCTCTGCCTCTGCCCCGGGGACGACTTCGGCTACGGGAGCGATTCATAAGGTGGGTCGGTGTTGACAGGCGGAGGGGCGGTGCGGGAGGTTGTTGTTAAGGCGGTCCCGGCGGCTTTGGAGGCGGTGAGAGCTTGACCTTTTTTTCGCGATTCAGCCATGCACAATTTCGAACGGGCCGTGTAGAATGGAGGTAGTGGTTCCTGTCCCTGAATAATGGTCCCGAAACTCTCATATTGTTCGGTTAGCCCCTCGATTAATTGTAGCACCAAACCGTCATTATCGATGGGGTGACCGACACTTGCCAATTGGTCCGACAATGTTTTTAATTCTTGACAGTAAGCCGAGGCAGATGGAAAGTTTTCAAGGCGCGTGTTGGTAAAGCGGTGGCGGAGATGAAGGGCACGGGCGCTCTTGTTATCCTGAAAAAGATCTTCAAGAGCGATCCATACCTCATAGGCGTTTTTGTTTTGACCGGGTTGGATTACGGTATGGACAAGGTCTTGAGAGATCGTTCCAAAAATCCATTGAAGGACGATTGAATCGAGTCTCTCCCAAGTGTCTTCGGTAGTAGAAGAGGAGGCAGCGGCTTTGTCTTTATCGGTGGAGGTGGCTGGTGTAGCGGGTGGTGGGCGAGGTAGGAGGTGATCGTAAACCTGATATGCTTTACAATGGATTTTAAAGAGTTCGGACCAGGTTGGCCAATGGGCGGTATCCATCTCGAGTTTAATAGGAATGAAGTTGGTGATATTCGAGACCGTAATTGCCGGGTGTATCTTTTCAGCCATGGTTTTGGTTTGAAAGAGGGTGGTTCGACAAAAAAAAAATAAAGCAAAGGGATAAAGGAAGTGAATGTGATGTTAGTGTATGAACAGAGGGTTACGAAGGAAAAAAAAAATTGTGCAAGGTATTAGAAAAAAGAATGGGGCAGTAGGAAGTATGGAGAGGGAATGAATGGGGCTGCAGGGAGGTCAGTAGATGACGGACAAAGAACAGACAAGAACAGCAGGAAGGAGAGGTGATCGACTGCAGTGGGCAGTCGATTTTCAGAGGATCTTGGCGGCGTAGGTTTTAGAGAGGAGACCTAGCCTGATACCATGAAACGAATGGATCCTTGATCCTTCCCTCTCTTTGGGTTTATCATTATATAGAAAACTACAATCCCTTATTTTAGGGATAGATACAAATCATTAGGAAACAAGATAAACGACATTTAAATACAAAATCTATCTATAACTATATTATCTATTACTAACAACTGAAAATAAATATCATAACATATATATTACCTTCTTAACACCACTTCTGGTGCACTTGATACTTTGTGGTTAGATGATCCCCACAAACGACTCCAATTATAAGCCCGGTTACAAGACCTATAAGTATAACAACCCAATCAATTCCATTCGGGAAGTCAGACTTGGTATCTTCTTCGAATGAAGGCTTCGATGCTTTTGGATGCCCACATTTCTTGGATAAAGGGGGTCCACACAATGCCTGATTTCCTATGTAAGAATTGTTCACAAATGTATCAAATTGTTTGCCTTGTGGTATAGGTCCAGTGAGGTTGTTGTTGGATACATTTAAGAACTCAAGGAAATTCATTGTACCAAATCTTGAGGTATCATTCCAGAGATATTGTTACTTGAAAGATCCAGTGATTCAAGGCTCATGAGATTCTGCATGGATGGTGGAATGATGCCAAAAAAGTTCATTGTTGGAAAGGTTGAGCAACTGAAGACCAGTGAGGGTTGTAATAGACTCTGGAATCTCCCCTCTAAACATGTTACTAGAGAGATCAATTGCATAAAAGGTTTTTATGATCTTCATATAGTCCATGTATACACCTTTGTTGGTGATGTGGATCGAGAACCAATATTCTTCCCACATCTGAGGCATCGACATATATGTTGCATTGGCATCTGTTCCCTTCATTGCCGACCACACTTGGAAATATTGATGTGGTAAATCACCAACAAATGAATTGTATGAGAGGTCAATGATGCGTAATTTCTGGAAGTTGTCTATGATTTCACTTGGTATTCTTATAAACCATGAAGTTTGTTGAACCTGAGAATAAGAACCTGTAGATTTGAAAGTGTACCTAACCAGAAGGAAACGTGTCCTCTATAAAGTTATTTCCAAGATCTAGGAGCTGGAGTGATTCACAGTTCTCCAATGATCTAGGTAACTGCCCCTCCAATTTATTGTCACTTAAATCAATCATTTCAAGCGTACTTTCAATGGCGAATATGTTGGGTATGGTTCCTTGCAAAGTGTTGTTTCTAAGATTCAACACTTGTAAAGAATTGCTTATTTTCTCCAAGCAAGGAGGAATCGAGCCAATGATGTTGTTGAACGACAAGTCAAGCAAGCGGAGATACAACAAGTCACATATAGATGGTGGAATTTCTCCACTTAGCATGTTGTGACTCAAGTCCAGTGTCCCTAAACTAACCCAAGGAGCGACCGTGAATGTGGCTCAAAACCAATTAGGAGGTTTTGACTAAGTGAAAGTATACTTAGCGTTTCCTTGCCAATGTTCCACATCCATCCCGGCATCAGGCCCTCAATTTTATTGTCATCGAGGAACAAAATACTCTAGTCGTTGTTGAAACCGTAGAAATTGAGGAAAGACTTTCAAGTTACAGGATGCCAACCATAAAGCTATAAACTGCGGTTGAGTTTCGTTTGTGTGGCTATCTTTGACTGAAAGTGTGATATTGTTTCGGTATAGATCCAGATATTTAAGTTTCTTAAGAGAAAGAAAAATATCAAAGTCCACCGTCATGTTGTTACCATCCAAATAAAGTTCTTCAAGATGTTGGAGATTCCGCAATGAAAACGGAAGTTCTCCTTTCAACTGATTTCTGGAAAGGTATAAGCTTTCAGCTTGTTTGAGATTGAAAAACGACGATGGAATTTCACCATACAGGTTGACGTTTTCAAGATTCAAATAAGTGAGCTTGTTTAGCTTACCAAACCAAGCAGGCAGCTTCCATCTATCAAAATTATTATTGGAGAGGGACAAATATGTGAGGTTTGAAAAGCTTTCTAATGAGGGAAGGCTACCTGTGAACTTATTATAACTTAGATCCAGATATGTAAGCTGTGTCATATTCGCAATATATGACGGAATGCTACCACTGACATTATTATGAGAAAGATCGAGCAATGTCAGCTGTGTCAGATTCGAAAAAGAGGATGGTATTTGACCAATCATGCCATTATAATTGAGGTGAAGTTCTCTAAGCTGTGTCAGGTTGCTTATAGACGCGGGTGGTAGAGTCCCTTTGAAAGCGCTGTAACTTAAATCCAAGATTTTCAAGTGTTTAAGATTACCGATTGAAGCTGGTAGTTCAGAATCAATGTCGACTTCTGAGAGAAAGAGTTCTCTTAGAGTCTCACTTGAATTTTGAACTAGATTTTGGAAGTCAGAACTTTGCATCGTTAACCAATTTCCCGTTAGATCCAAGGAAACCAAGTTATTGAGCTGTGAGATTTGTTTCGGGACATCCCCAGTGAAGAGAGAACCTGATAGGTTCAGATTTGCTAACTGCGAGAGTCGCCCTATTCCAGAAGGAATTTGAGAGGAACAGAAATTGTTATCTGCAAGGTTTAGTGTACGAAGGTGAATGAGGTTGAAAAGATTGTTGTTGGATGAGATAGGGCCAAAGAGAAAGCTGCTGCTCAAGTCGAGCCCGATCACATGACCGAACTTGCACTCGACCCCATCCCACGAGCAGCAATTCGACTTGTTGAGGTTCCAGGAAGCAACCTTTGGATAAGCATGAGAATCAAAGGATGCATACTTGTCAATAGACATGCTCTCTTTGAATTGGAATAAAATAGAGCATTCATCAGCATGGCTCAATGAAGAAAACTTATTGGCCAAGGCTGATTCAAGAACTTGTAGTAGGAATATCATCATAAACACATGAATAGCATTTGCCATGATGTTGAAAGATGTAGATAAGTTGATGTAAATGAAGAATATATGTTCTCATTATATAATCAATTTCTGTGATTTGAAAGAAATAAATAAAGCAAAATAAAAATCATAATTCTGGTCACAAATATTTGAAAAAGAATATAACTCAAGGATAATAGTTGAACTTATGTCTGCACATAAGTCATAAGAGATGAAAAAATCCAAACATCAAAAGAATCCAAATCAATGTCGACAGGAAAATAATCACATAAAATTGAAAAAAAAAAAAATTAAAGTAGAAATATTAAGTTCATTGGATGAATGATTGTTAATACTTAATAGACATGTTCTCTTTGAATTGGAATAACATAGAGCACTCATAAGCATGGCTCAATGAT
This sequence comes from Ambrosia x helenae, assembly GCA_030844895.1. Taxonomy (NCBI): domain Eukaryota; kingdom Viridiplantae; phylum Streptophyta; class Magnoliopsida; order Asterales; family Asteraceae; genus Ambrosia; species Ambrosia x helenae. The sequence goes on from JAUTDX010000422.1 coordinate 63,779, forward strand.
GGAACATATGAATAGATTTTGCCATGATGTCTTAGAATTAAGGTACGTTGATGTAGATGAAGAATGTATGTTCATCATGTAATCAACTTCTATGATTAGAAAAAAAAACGAAGTCTAAAGTTAAACTGAAAAAAGAAAATAAAAAAAAAATTTAATTCAATAAACATCACACAAATATATTCTTTCCACATGAAAAAGATACAGAAATAGGGAGGGCGGGACGCTACCAGCAAAGGGGGCTGGCACCCTACTACCCTCACGGGTTTATTGCCGCCGGTGACTTAGGTAGTGGCTTCCATGAAGGCTAGTACCCCATTTGCGTGAGATATATCACGGTTTGCATAGATGCGAGACAGAGGTGCAGATGAGAGAGTGAGAGAGAGACACGGGTGCCGCCGCCAGTGAAGGGGGTTCATGGGTGGTGGTTGTGTTGGTAGTTCAGGTGGCGGGTTGCGATTGACGCAAATACGAGTACCCAGATCCTTTACCGTGTGGCGCCCCTCCCCCCTTATTAATTTCCAAAATAATAATACTAATAATAATAATAATAATAATAATAATAATAATAATAATAATAATAATAATAATAATAATAATAATAATAATAATAATAATAATAATGCATCATATACAATTACTATGTATTTTTTTCTCTTTCCAAAACAAGTAATTAGTTTATTAAAACCTATTTTTTGGCAATGTGTTTGAAAGTTAAAACATCCCATTTTTGGTAAATAAGTTTTTCCATTAGCATCGATTTCCATGAGAGTTGAAGAAACCAAGGGAAACGTGTTCCTGTGGGTTAAAAAAATGGCGAAACCTTTTAACGTTAGAATGGTGAATAAATTTTACCTCAAATAGAACATATATGGTGAAACTTTTATAAAACTTTTATTTTAAAACACGATGAAACTTTTATACAATATACATTATTCTCCGCGGTTTGGAGAAAAAAAAATGTATGTGTGAACATGAATACTCTTGAGTCTTGAGTTAATGGGAAGAAAACAAGTAATTTCAGCGGTTGACTGCTTGCCTAGCTAATATTGCCAGAAATGGATGTGTGGAAATTAATACTCTTGAGAAGAAAACAAGTCATTTTAGTGGTTGACTGCTTGACTCCTATCGCTAGAAATGGACGTGGACATGGACATGAATACTGTTTACAAAGCATGCCTAAGTGATGACCATAATTTCACTAAACGACCATAGCAATTTATAGAAATTGTTTAAAAGAACATTTAGTTATACAATGTTTAAAAACGGGGTATGTTATTTGCAAAATCGGAAAATTAGCTTTGCCACAACCCTATACGGTCCGTATAGCGCTCCACAGGCTGTATAGAGTGTCAGTGCAATAAATGTTGTCTGAAAAAAAAAACCTCCACGGGTTGTATAGTCCTTCATGGACCGTGGAGGGATGTTTGGTAGTGATCAACATTAAACCCTACACGGGTCGTATAGAGCTCCACAACCGTATTTATGTACAAGGTATGAGGAATCAACGAACAGAAAAGAACTTGCAGTGTGTCAGACTGTAAAAGCAACCCTCCACGGGCAGAGGGCTTACGGGTCATGGAGAGTCTGGTTGTTGGGTGCATTTAAACCTATGCCAAGCAACACTTTCAGACGATGACGAAAACAAAAACTTAAAAACTCTCCCGGAATGCGATTTTGGACTCGTGGTTGAATGTGGTGAGGAGGACCTTAGATCCGTTATTCAGTGTAGTGACGGGAAGCGGCGTTGCCCGATTTAAACCAGGAGTATGTAGAAGAACTGAAGTCATTTGACGTGCCACCAAGCCATCCACAGTACTCATACAAGACTTACCATGCGGGGGGGGGGGGGGGGGGGGGGGGGGGAGGGGGGGGGGGAACGCACTGCATTATGATCCAGGCCGATATTTTCATCAAATTGAGAGTGTGCTGCCACAGCCGATTGCGCCCAAGTTTATTATTATGATTATGCGTTTCAACCCATTAGGTTTGCAGACGATGATACAGATGAAAGCAGCAGTGAAGATGACGCTAGACCACTCATTTATTATTTGATTGGTCAAGTCGGTCAGCCGTTTGTACCCAAGTCGCTGGTACATCAGGGCATTATGGGTGGGGCAGCTGAGGTTGCGATGCCTTACGTTGCCGAGGCGGAGGGCGAGCCTAAGCGGGTCATCGAGATGGAGGAGGCGGATCCTAATGCCACACAGTATCCGCGACGCGTTTTTCTTGCGGTCAGGTTGCCTACTAATGTATTGGCGGATATACGTTTTGCTACAGCAGAGGCAAAAGAGTCGCGTTAGTGGCGGTGTGAACAGACAGATGAGGTGTTACGTTGGTTGGTTGTTGGCCAGACGGAGATTACGTGCCAGACTGGGTATGCAGCCTCGTGCGGACCGCTTATACGACCCATGACGCAGCAGAGCGGGACGTCCACGCAGTAGCAGCCGCCCGATGACTCGTAGTAGTTTTGTATGTTTATGTATGTTTACTACGCTTGTTTATATTATATTTATTTTTTGGTTTTATTGTTTGTATATTGTGGTTTGTTTAGTTTAATTAGACAAACAACAAAAAAAAACATTTTATATAATAATAAACAAAAAAAGCAACACTTTATATAAATACAAAAAACATGTTAAATAAATAACATTTAAAAAACAACATTTAAAAAAAATAACAAAAAAACAACATTTTATCCAACCCATCCCCACACACCTATCTTATAATAATTGAAGAATGATTGAAAAGCTTATTCTATTAACAATATAAAGTGGCTTAAATAAGTCAAAATCAGGGGTGCAAACGAGTCGAGCCGAGCTCGAGCCTTGCATTATCAAGCTAGGCTAATGACAATTTTCAGAAGCTCAAGCTCGATTTGAGCCTTATATTTTGGGCTCGAGCTCGACTCTATAGTATATTTAAGAACTCGAGCTCGGCTTGAAAGCTCGATCAATGTGGCAAGAGTTTAAACGAGCCCAAGCTCGGCTCGAGCTCGTTTTGGACCATTAAGGAGCTCGTTTTGGAATATTAAGGACTCGTTTTGGACCATTAATGAGCTCGTTTTGAACAATTAAGAAGCCCAAGGCCTAATGTCATTTAGTTAATGCATAAGTTGCAATACAATTGTGCTATATTGTATTAATTGACATAAATAAGCAAAGCTCGATAAGGTCGACGAGCCTAAACGAGCTTTACATTTGAGGCTCGAGCTCGATATCTAAATGAGCTTTATTTCAGGCTCGAGCTCGGGCTTGAGCTCGATAAGACTCGGCTCGTTCGAGCTTTTTACCGAGCCGATCTCGAGTAGCTCGCGGAGCCGCTCGGCTCGTTTGCACCCGTAGTCAAAATACAACAACCTTAATCAATGAATTTGAGGGTCTTGTAGCAAAGTAAACGGTGGTCAAATAATAACTACAAATCCTATCTAAAATTATGAACAATATAATAAGGAAACAATTAAATACATTGATAATTATTTTATAATAATATTCTCGTTAATATGTCTCCGCAATATGGAGGAGCCATCGGATACTCCAATCTTGGATCTTAGACAAAGAAACGGGCCACGACCTAGAGGTTTTTGTAAGAATATCAGCGAGTTGATCTTCAGATGTGAATGTGTTGAACACGTAAGGAGCCATTTGCAATTTTTTCGCGATCAAAGTGATAGTCTAGCGCCACATGTTTAATACGCGAGTGGTAGACAGGATTGGCAGACAATTAGGTAGCTCCTGCATTGTCACAAAAAAGTGTAGGCGATTTCAACATAGAGAGACCAAGTTCCAACAGCAAGTTTTGAACCCAAGAAAGTTCGGCTGCACCATTTGCTAATGCCTTGTACTCGGCTTCAGTGGAGGAACGAGAAATCGGTTTCTGATGCGAGGAGCACCATGAGAGGATGTTTGACCCGAGATAAATGATGTAGGAAGTAGTGGATCACCCCATCCGCAATACCACCTCAATCAGAATTAGTAAATGCTTGAAGATCAACCCTAGTGCCACAGTTGAGAAACAAGCCGTGATGTATTGTACCCTTGAGATACCGAAGGACACGTTTTTAGTGCTTGCCAATGAATCTCAGTAGGAGCATGCATATATTGAGAGAGCCTGTTGACGACGAACGATACGTCGGGTCATGTAAAGGCATGATATTGAAGAGAGCCTACAAGTTGTCGATATGGGGTAGGTGGGATCCGTCAACAAGAGATAGTGTCTGATATAATTGAGAGGTGTAGTACAGCCTTTGCACTATCCATGCGAAACTTGGTAAGGAGATTCTGAATATGAGCATGTTGAGATAGAAAGAGACCATTAACTATGGTAATGACTTCTGACCCAAGAAAGTGATGCAACACACCAAGGTCTTTAATGGAAATTTGTTGGATAATGCTCAAATGACCTGTTGAACAAAAGAGTTTTTGTTTCCGATGATGACAATATCATCAACACAAACAAGGAAGTAACAAATAACTCCCTCATGATTGTAAATAAACAAAGATGGATCACGTAGAGATTTTTTAAACCAAGATGAAGAAGGAACTTAGTGAGTTCTGAGTACCAAGCATGAGGTGCTTGTTTGAGACCATATTTTTTTAAGACGACCAAATGTGGTTGGGAAAATCCGGGATGAACATATTCTGGTGGCTGGTACATGTACACTTCCTCATCAAAAGTACCATGTAAGAAGGCATTGTTAACAATGAGTTATCGGATAGACCAACCTTGGGAGAAAGCAATGGTGAGGACCATACGAATGGTTACGGGTTGGTGACCGGACTAAAGGTCTAAACATAGTCTTTACCATGTTCTTGAAGGAATGTCCTTAGCAACAAGGCGAGCTTTGTATTTGTCAATGGATCCATCCGGACGACGTTTGATACGAAACATCCATTTGCATCGAATAAGTTTGTGATGCGATAGAGGAACAAGTTCCCACGTGGGGTTTTGAAGAAGTGCATTGTATTCACAATCCATAGTTTTACGCCATTCAGGATCTTTCAAGGCTTGGGTGTGGGTGGTTTGTTCAATTGAGGGCGGAATTGGGTGGAGTGTGGTGGTGCAGACAAATTTTGAATTAAAAGATTTTAGGTTTGTGTTGACAAGGAAGATGGGAAGGTAAAGTGGGGGAGGTATGTGGTGAGGAGGAAAAGATGGTGAAGGAGTAGTGGAGTGGGCCGAGGGAGGAGTGGATAGAGGAGATTGTTGGCTAAAGGGTGTGTGTTTGTGTGTGTGTGTGGGGGGGGGGGGGGACGGGCTCTTGGTGGAAAGGGATCGAGTGCGCTGGTTGGTGGTGAGGCAATGAAGCCGAGAGAGAGTGAGACGGGTTGGACTCAGATGGACTGTAGGGCTCATATTCAGGCCTAGAATGGTGAGACTCTTGTTGCTGAGAAGGAGCTTTGGGGCTGTGAGATGTTGAAATGGGTGTAGAAGGAAGAATTCCTAAAGAGGAATCCATGGTTGGAATGTGGGGGGTGGGGGGTGTTGGTGAGTGTGAAAAGGAAATTTGCTTTCCATAAACTCGACATGCTAGGAATAATAAAGCCGACGAGTTGAAGGAGCATAACATTTATAGGCAGATTTATAAGGTGAATAACCCAAGAAAAACGCATTCCTCGGAGCGGGGGGTGAAGTTTGGATTTTGCATAAGGGCGAAGCCACAGGTAGCAGAGGCATCCAAAAGGTTTGAGTTTGGTGTAGGTTGGGTTTTTATGGAAGAGAAGAGTATAAGGATTGTTGAAATCAAGAATAGGAGTGGGTAAACGATTTATTAAGTAGACCGCGACTTGGAAGGCATGCGTCTAAAAAGAAACCGGGAGTCGTGCATGGTGAATGAGAGATAGTCTGGTTTCTACATTATTTCGGTGATGACATTCGGCAACACCATTTGTTCCAGCGTATGATGTGGGGTAGTAAATGCGAAATTCCTTGGGATTGGAGATAGGTAGTTAAACCTCCATTATTAGTGAAGAGTGAGATTAAAGGTGTTTGAAAAAAAATCCAACAAGCTTGTCGAACTGTGGATACAAGACTGACACATCGGATTTATGCTTCATTGGATATAGCCATATATACTTGGTATGAAAATCAACAAAGATCGCATAGTATTTGAAACCAGCAATAGATTTTTCCACCGGTCCCAAAACATCCGAGTAGATTAATTGTAACGGTTTGGTGGTTGTAAACGAATTCATGCCAAATGAAGCTTTATGACTTTTATTATAGAACATGAATTACAATGAAAATTTTGGAAATTGAAATTTAAACCTAAGTATTTTGCGATTTTCTTGAAAATCCGAATAGTCGGGTGTCTAAGCTTGTGGTGCCAAACCGAAGCTCAGTGCCACATCCAGTGCCGATTTTGATAACCCCACCTTATATTGTAGCTTGGCTGGTGCTCTGCAATATCTCACCTTCACCAGACCTGACATTAGGTATGCGGTACAATAGGTTTTCATTCACATGCACGCGCCAAAGGTTGATCATTGGAATGCTTTGAAGCGTATTATTTGGTACATACAGGGCACCTCTTCCTATGGCCTGACCCTTACTTCTTGTCCTAATGTTGCCCTCCGAGCTACACTGATGCTAATTAGGCACGTTGCCCTACACTCACTGTTCTACCTATGGTACTGTGTTTACATGGGTCCGAACATTCTATCCTGGTCCTCCAAGTGACACTCGACCATCTCCTATTCTAGTGCCGAAGCTGAATACCGTGCAGTCGCTAATGTTGTTGCAGAAATTTGCTGGAGACGCAACCTTCTCCTTGAGCTTCGTCGCGTTCTAAAAATGGTAACTTTTGTGTATTTGTGACAATATCAGTGTCATCTACTTATCTGGCAACCCCGTCCGACATCAGAGAACCAAACACATTGAACTGGACATCCATTTTGTCAGGAGCATGTTCAGCGTGGCACCATACGTGTCATCATACGCCCACACGCTTTCAAGTTGTTGACATCTTCACAAAGGTCTACCATGGGTTCTATTTGACGATTTTCGCTCCAGTCTCAACATTTGGCCACCTCTTGCCACGATTACGGGGGTATAATAGAATAGAATATCTAGAGAATGTGCTATTTGTATTTTAGGAGAGTATTGTGTAAAAAGTATTGTAATTGTCTCCTTTCCCTACTTAAGGATATTGTATTATGTATTTATTGGAATGATCAATGAGAGGAAAGGCACCCATTGAATCACATAATCTTTCAATAAGCAAAAGTAGGGTTACTACATAGAGCACCATCTTACAATATTCCTGCCCTTTACTCTTACAATAAATCGATGAAGTCTTGATTCACAAATATATTGTGAGTCTTACAATATTCCTGCCCTTTACTCTTACAAAATGTAAAACTTTGACCTTTCATGGGAAACTCATAAAGATCTGCCACTGTAACGAACACATTAATGTCCAGAGCACATGATGGGTCAAAGACCGAATTACGTCGGGTGCTAAATGGATCAGGTCAGTAGGTTGATGGGATCAACCCACCGAAACATGCAAACTTTACACGAAGCCGAACCCGAAAATTGTCTATACATATAAACCCAAAACACGATCTGAATATTTGTGGGTTGACCCATATACAACTCGTTCGACCCAAATTGTTTAAATTTTTATTCGCAAATTAATATATTAAATTAAAATCTTACTCAAAAAACACTATTTTAGTTATAAAATCTTATGTCAGTTTATCTTTTAAGGTTAAAACTATGACATAAAATACCTAATTCAATTTGTGACGTTAATATATTGTAAAAGAATATAATTTAATACAAATTTGTTTAACGGGTCGACCTGCCAACCTGCTCCTGTTGACCTGAACCCGATCTGTTTAGCGAAATGGGTTCGCGGTTTAACCTGAAACTATGTACACTAAACCTAAACCCACAAATTTCATGCTAGGTTCGTGTCGTGTTCTTAGGTTAACTCTTACCATCCAAGAAATTGGAAAGTATTGAGCGTATATCCGATATGCTACAAGTTTTCAAAACCTCGGCAACTGCTTTATCTGGTGTTTATTATCCCACAAGTCCCTTAGCAATTCACAATTTTTTTTAATGACATCTAAACTAAACAAGATGAGTGTGTATGGGCATCCGCATTCGGATATGGTAAAATAAATGAAAGAAAAACTTAAAAATTATTTTAGAGAGATACTACCAGTTTTTACTTGTGCCGCCGCCGCTTAAACCCTTGCTATAACATAAGGGGCGTTAATTCTATGATTGATAAAATTGCAGACGAGTTGGGTTTAAATTGTGCCGAAGACCCATTTTTTAGCCAAGGTTTGAGAAATAACTTTAATACTCATCTTAATGCCATGTAAGATTTTTATCAATCAATGAGAAACACTTTGGACGAGAATTCAAATGATTCTGATTTCGCTATTTATAGCCATTTATGGAATATAAATACTCAAGATGAAGCTACTAACACACCAAGTAGCAAACTCGGAGATAAGTGGTTCAAACTTTTTACAAAACACCACTGCACAACAATTTAAAAACTTTGATTTGTTGGCTTGGTGGAAAGAAAAGGAAGAACAATTTCCAATTCTATCCGCCATTACTCGAGACTTACTAAGTGTCCAAGCTTCCACGGTAGCTTCGGAATCCGCTTTTTCTACTGGTGGCAGGGTCTTATCAATAAGGACAACGAGGCTAATTCCTAAGGCGGTTGAGATGTCTATTTGCTTAAAGGATTACTTGGATGTGGTGGAAAGAATACAAGATAAGCGCTCACTTGAGGGAGAATTGGAGTACGAAGCCGAATTGTATGAGGACGAGGTGAATTGCAACTTGATTGAACCAATGGCCGACGAAGAAGCCGAACTTGATGAGTACCTTCGAAACAACTCAGGTTCGGGTGAAGATTAAAGATGTTTTCAAGAGACGTTTGCTTATTATTAGCGATTTTCTAAGTTTCTAGTGTTTAAGTTTTTAGTAGTTAATGTTTTAGTTTTAATGTTTAAGTTGGATGTTTGTTGTTTAATCCTTATGTTTTTAGTACTTAATGAAATGATTATGGAGGTTTTAAGTTATAAGATTGTTTAATCCTTATGTTTGTTGTTTAAAGTTTGTATGAAAGTAAAAAAAGAAAAAACTGAACAGAAGTTGGCCAGCAGCAGCAAAGAAGCAGAAGTGCAGAACAACAAAAAAAACTGCAGATATGAGCCTGCAGAACCGGTTTTTTTGCCATTGACAAATAAACCGGTTTTTTTAAATCGATTAAAAAACCGATTTTTCCAACCCGGTTTTAAACCCGGTCCCAACCGGTTACAAATAATATAGATTTTAGGTTGCAAATCCAGTTTATTAACCGAACCGGTTATTAAAAAAACGGTTTTTAAAGCTGTGGAAAAAACCGGTTTCAGTTGCTGAAAAAAACCATTTTGTACACCTCTAAATCGAAACTACGTTGAAATCATCCATTAACACCCAAATACCTGCTCTTGAATCTATAACATCTTTAGCTCTCCCTAGATCTTTCTTCTCAATACTTGATCTCTGGGCCCGTACACATTTGCTATGTGAAGCATCTGCCGGCATCCTTTCAAGTATCCATTGATGAGCACACATAATATTAGTTACAGATAGCCAATTGCTTCGTGAAGAGACTACTATTCCAGACACTAAGAAGACCACCCGATCTCCCATCTGCCTTAACAAACTCTGAGTACCAGGAGCACCCCAAAAAGAAGAAGAAACACGAATTTGTTGCCCACCATTGTCGTCTTCTCCATAAAACTCCCCCAGCAACATTCACCTAGTTATTTTGTATGGCCCTGATTGACCCAATCATGTTTGATTTATTCTGTTGCCTTGATTACAGCCCATCTGTAGTTGTTACAGCCTAGGTCCATTATAAACCCCAACTAAGAATTCGTTTTGTTTTTCTTTTCAGTTTTGATTGGCTTCGGTTTTTGTTTATATCGGTTTCTAATTAACTGAATAATAAACACCCAAAATACCAGTTGATATGGATACAAACAAGAGATAGGAGGATTCTTGGTGCAATTTAATGATATTCATTCCTAAAAATAAAATCACTTAGAGGCTTACAATTCAACAAAATATTAATGAAAAATACCCACCAACTCTTACAAATGACCCGTTACTAACATATCACAACATATACATTACCGTCTTATCACCACCTCCAATGCCCTAGAAGACTCCACGAATTTCTTTGTGAAAAATGTTCACCTTCTTCGCATTCTAAATCTTTGAGAAAACAACTTGTAATACTTTGTGGTTAGGTAATTTCCACAAATGATTCCAATCACTAGCCCACTTGCAACACCGATAAGTATAACAACCCAATCAATTCCATTAGGGAAGTTGGACTCGGTATCTTCTTCTAATGAAACTTTTGGAGGCTTTGATTCTTCTGACCCCCCACATTTCATGGATAAGGGGAATCCACACAATGCCTGATTTCCGATGTAAGAACTGTTCGAAAATGTATTGAACTGTTTACCTTGTGGTATGGTCCAGTGAGGTTGTTGTTAGATACATTTAAGAAACCAAGGAAATTCAGTTGTACCAAGTCTTGAGGTATCTTTCCAAAGAGCTTGTTACCAGAAAGATCTAGTGCTTCAAGAGATAGGAGATTCCCCAAGGATGGTGGGATGATACCTGAAAGTTCATTATTAGAAAAGTTGAGCAACCTAAGACCAGTAAGGGTTTGAATAGACTCTGGAATCTTCCCTCTAAACATGTTACTTGAGAGATCAACTGCAAAAAAGAAGTTGATATTTTTCCCATACTCCATCTCTAAACCTTTGTTAGTCATTTGAATCGTGAACCAAGAAATACCCGACAAGTAGCCTCGAAGGTACACTACCTCAATATATGTTGCATTCACCTTGGTCTCCTTCATTGCTAACCACTCCTGGAAATACTGATGTGGCAAATCACCAGAAAATGAATTGTATGAGAGGTCAATGATGCGTAATTTCGGGAAGTTGACTTTGATTGTACTTGGTATTCTTATAACCCCATGAAACTTGTTGAACCTTAGAATGAGAACTTGTAGCTCTGAAAGTGATCCTAACCAGAAGGGGAACATGTCCTCTATAAAGTTATACCCAAGATCCAAGATCTGGAGTGATTCACAGTACTCCAAGGATCTAGGTACCCGCCCCTCCAGTCTGTTGTTACTTAAATCAACAATCTTAAGTTCACTTTGATTGGTGAATATGTTGGGAATAGTTCCTTGCAAATTGTTACTTCTAAAATTCATTGCTACCAACGAATTCCTTAATTTCTCCAAGCATGGAGGAATCAAGCCACTAATGTTGTTGAACGACAAATCAAGCAACTGGAGAGACAACAAGTTACATATGGATGATGGATTTCTCCGGTCAACATATTGTTTGAGATAAGAAAATTCTTGGTGGTTGGTGGTGGTACTGGATCGATCCACGCAACATGTTGTTACTCAGGTCTAGTGTCTCCAAACTAACCCAAGGAGCAACCGTTGAATGTTGCTCAAAACCCGTTAGGAGATTATGAGTAAGTGTAAGATCTATCAGTGTTTCCTTACTAATGTTCCACATCCATCCGGGTATTAGTCCCTCAATTTTATTGTTATCAAGGTACAATGCAACCAGTTGATGTTGAGACCGTAGAAATTCAGGAAAGACTTTCAAGTTACAGGATGCCAACGCTAAACTGAAAAACTTTGTTTGAGTTTCATTTGCGTGGACTGAAAGTGTGATATTGTTTCCATTTAGATTCAGATATTCAAGTTTCTTAAGAGAAAGAAAAAGAGAAAGGTCTATAGTGAAGTCGGTACCATCCAAATCACAATCTACTAGATTTTGAAGATTCAACAATGAACTTGGAAGTTCTCCTTTTAATTGATTTCTGGAAAGGTATAAATTTTCAACTTGGGTCAGATTAAAAAATGATGGTGAATTTCACCATACAGGTTGACATCATAGAGTATCAAATCAGTGATCTTGTTTAGCTTACCAAACCAATCAGGCAACTTCCATCTATCAAACTTATTGTAGGAGAGGGACATATATGTGAGGTTTGAAAAGCTTTCTAAAGAGGGAAGCCTACCTGTGAACTCATTATGAGAAAGCGTCATATCACTAAGTTGTGTCAGATTCGAAAAAGAGGATGGTATTTGACCGGTCATGCTATTATCCATGAGGATAAGGCTTCTAAGTTGTGTCAGATTCCCAATCGACACTGGAAGGCTACCAGTAATTTTGTTACCCATAAGACTCAGAACAGTAAGCTGTGCCAGGTTGCTTACTGATGCAGGTAGAGTCCCTGTGAAACCGCAGCTAGTTAAATCCAAGATGTTCAAGTGTGTAAGATTCCCGATTGAAGCTGGTATGGATCCTTGTAAACTTGTAAAAGCCACATTCAGTTCTTTAAGTTCACTACTACCATGAAACTCAGGGATATAGCCGGTAAGATTGTAGTTACCTTCCACATCAAGAAGTTGCAGTGTTTGAAAGTTAAATATACCTGATGGAATAGGCCCCGAAAAGAAATTGCTATGTAGATTCAGAACTGTAAGCTGTGTCAAGTTGCTTACAGACGCAGGTAGAGTCCCAGTGAAAGCGCTGTAACTTAAATCCAAGATATTCAAGTGGGTGAGATTCCCGATTGAAGCTGGTAGTTCAGAATCAATCTTGACCATTGAGAGAAGGAGTTCTCTTAGTGTCTCACTTGAATTTTGAATAAGATTTTTGAAGTTGGAACTTTGCAGCTTTAGGGTGGGGTACACCGTTCCTGTTAAATCCAAGGAAACCAAATTCCTGAGCTGTGAGATATGTTTTGGGACTTCCCCACTGAACCGAGAATCAGACAGGTTCAGATTTGCTAGCTGCGAGAGTTGTCCTATTCCAGATGGAATTCGAGAGAAACCGAAATCGTTGTCTGCAAGGTTTAGTGTTTGAAGGTGAATGAGGTTGAAGAGACTGTTGTTGGAAGAGATAGGGCCATAGAGGAAGCTGCTGCTCAAGTCGAGTCCGATCACATGACCGAACCTGCACTCGACCCCCATCCCATAAGCAACAATTTCTCGCACCATCTGATATATTGAGGTTCCATGAAGCAACCTTTGGATAAGCACGAGAATCACGAGATGCAGACTTGTTAATAGACATGCTCTCTTTGAATTGGAATAGGTGAGAGCACTCATCAGCATGGCTAAATGAAGACAACTTATTGGCCAAGGAAGATTTAAGAATATGTAGCAGCAGTATCAGAATAAAGAAATGAATAGATTTTTTCATGATGTTTTAGAATGAAGTTGAAAGTGTATGTAGATGAAGAATATATGGTCATTATATAATCAACTTCTTTGAATAGTCAGGATGGAAATTGGTTGAACGTGAATATTGGTTAGCAATCGTATGGTTAGCAATAATTTTATACGAGGACCACAAGAAACTGTCAACACAAAAACCAGAATTTGAATGTTCAAACACTAGTAGAAAACTGCAGACTAAGTCACGGTTCTTTGTGACCAATTTTGTGACAGTTTTTTACCACCTCTTTTTAGCCGCAGTTTTATAATTGGTTACGTATGAAAGAATTCACAAAATTTAGAAGATTCAAAAGCTAAAAGTGTCATACTAGGTGGTAAGAGTCATGAATATGTCATAAGGGTCATGTTTGTTTATGAATCACTTTATTTTAGTAGGGTCATTGGAAAAAAGTTAACTGTGTGCAAACTACATACTCTGCTACATAAATTTTGTAGTCGTTTGGCGTTCCGACTTAAATTTTGAAGACCAAACTCACATACCCTCTTAACAATACTCCTATATCTACACGACTACACCTTTTACCTATCATGTGATTAGAACCCCTCGATCAACCTGATGGAGGGTACAAGCCCTTTGATATTAATTTATAGCTATCGTTAATTACATACCTAATTCAGTGGCGAGTATAATGCATTAGGTTTGTGAATCTCTAATATGGCATGAAAACATCTCATGAACCAAGAACAAAAGTCATGATTTTGGGTCTAATATAAACGGAATCATGTCGGTTTCAGGTTGAACCCTGAAGCCTATTTTTCTTAAACGTTTTGTAAAAATTGAACTTAAACTAGAGGCTACAATTAATAAAATTTTGGGCCCTAGCATTGGGCCTGCATGTATATAAGGAATCAAATTCACTTGTTTCTAAACAAATTTATAGCCCAACAGTGAGCAACCCAACTATATATCTACAGCCCATTTTGAGTTTCTTGCTTCAATTTCGGGCTTTAACTGAGAACCCTTACTTTTGGGTTTTAAAATTATCATCTCTCATTTTCAATTTTGTACTTATCTCACTTGAAATGTTCTATTAATGTTGAGTTGTTGTAATGTAATTGTAGGTTTTTTTATTAGTTTGATAGATTATAGTGGTGCTTTTTTGAGTAGGAAAAAGAAAGTATAATTTGTCTGTACGGTAAGTAAGAAGATAGAATAACTGTTTGTTTGTTGTTAAAGTTTAAATTTGATTCCCCAACAATATATTGTTTGCATATTAGTTATCAATTCAATAGTTCATTAGTTGATATCACTAACTTTTTTTTTATTTTTATTTTTTGTTAACAAGTTTAAAATTTGCATTTTAGTTAGTTTAACAGTCTTTTAGTTAATTCCGATACAAGTTGAAGTCGAAGATACAAATCTGGTACTATACAAACTTCCCAGAATTAAGCTCCCAAATGTCACCAAATCCTAGAACAACCATGGATTGTGTCATGACTTTAACTCAAAGTTTAGAAAAAAAAAATTAAGTTTTACGTATATATCACATTCATGTATTCTGTGGAGAAAATGCATCATGATCCAACTATTGGATTTGCATCATGTTGGAATTAAAAAAAAAAGCATGCTGAGATGAGTAAAAACCAAAGTATCAGAATAAACTATGCATTTGACTTGGTTGCACCTTCGTCTCTTCAGTATCATGGATAACATTGAATTATAGATGGAAGTGGAAAGTGATGAATTGTCTGAGTGTGATATGTACTCAATGACAATATTCAAGAGGATGATTTTGTGTGATGTTGCCATGTTGGTTGTGCTCTTTAGTAAATTGTCTATAGCTGTTGACCAGAACTGTTCGACCCGAACCGTTTTGTTTCGACCTGTACCGTTTCGATCCGTACCCTTTCGACCCGTACAGTTTCGATTTGAACCGTTTCAAACCGTACCGTTTCGACCCATACTGTTTCGAACGGTACCGTTTCGACCCGTACTGATTCAACCACAACCTTTTCAAACCGTACAGTTTCGACATGTTGACCCATACAGATTTCAACCAAACATGATTACAAATATCATTCTGATTACAACGAAAATGGATCTGATTAGTACCTACTACATATATAGATGAAACAAATTTTATGTCTTTATTTCTACTAGTACTAAGCAGCAAACTCATAATTTTGTATTGAAAATTTCACCAACAGAGGAATGTAGCTAAAAAACAATTTGGTTACTTTTGACCATCGCTGCTGCTGTTTGGATTAATTCGTTTGACCATTATTATTAATTCCAACATAGCGAAAAAAATGTACAGCAAGTATATGTAGACTTTGATCTAAAGTAGATGAGTGTCAATGTGATTTAAAGAACATAGTGCATGATGTTTCACTCTTTGCCCAAAAACCAAAGGTTGGCTGAAAGCATTTCGACTTCCACTCAAGAAAACACCCAAATATATTTACAGTTAAAAAAGGTGATATTTTGAGTTAATACATTTACCACCTCCACACTCAAAGTTTGAATAGTTACCAGCTAACTAGCAATAAATCTTGGATAGGGTCGGTAGATATGCTGTGATTGCAGGCCACCAGGTCAAACCCGATATGTACCCAAAACTCGTTTAGACTAAACCCAAACCTGTAAACTTCCAGGTATGTCATTTCAAATATCGATCATATCCCTAATCTTGAAACAACAATCAACAAAACTAAATCAAAACGGGGAGTGAAGCAGACTAATGTCACCCCAATATATAAGTGATGCTGGAGATAAATTAAAGGTCAGATAAAGGTTCAACTGAATAACTGATTCCTTAATAACAACAAAACATACCGATCATAATCATTCTTTCCCCCTTCATTAAACAAAAGCTGCTGATCCAACTGAAAGTCTCACTAACCTCACTAGCACCAATGGAATATAAATCTGAATATAATCAATCAAATATATATAAATTCAAACTTTGGTGATTTACTCTGGATAATTTTTATTAAAACCTACTTACTTACCCCATTCGGTGATGGCAGTGGTGGGTATAAAGCACCAATAGTGTAAATCTTTGACGTGACATGAGCACTACATGAACATAACATAAAATTTATGGGTTGATAGTCTAAATGGACCATGTCAGTTTTGGTTTGACCTAGGGACCACGATTTTTGTTTAAACGTAACTTTAAAGAAAAAGAGAATTTAGCATTGGATTTTTATATGTTGCACATCATTTTATACATATTAGGCTGAAGGGTGTGGGGCTCGTCCGACTCGTCTTGGGTCGGTCGGGACGACCCACACCGCCCTCGACGCCCTGCCTCGTCCCTTCCGTCCCAATATGGACGTTTGAGACGGTCCATTTCTTCACCACCAACCTTCTTCACCACACATTTGGCCCATCCCCTAGTGGAGGACTATCCTCCTCGGTGATGTGGCAGCTGAGGTGACGGGTAGTCCTCCATTGGAGGCTCATCCCCACACCCACCAGCCTTACATGTAGATGAAAGATAAATTATGATTATTTAGATCAGAATCATGGGAGTTCCTATGCAATTTAGAATTTTAGATATCCTAAATTCCTTTCATAGTTCATTGAAATCAACATTTTTCTATTGGTTTTTGTAGCACATAGCAAATAAAAGGCAAGCCCTGCCATAAGAATAAAATAAATTTGAAATCCTTCCAATCATTTAACATTTTAACACATATCACATGGGGGCCTTTCTAATTTTATAAGGATTGGGCCGACTGTTATGGTCCAAATGTCCAACAGTCAACTGGTGATGGGCCAGATGACATCAAGTTGTTTGGGCTTGGTTTTGACAGCTGAAGTGAACTACTTCTTGTTGGTCTTGGTGTAGGATAATTGCTTTCAGATTGATTTTAGGAACATCTTGAAATTTGGTGGAAAATATAAATCAAGTTAAAATTTATAACCAAATTTTGAAGCTAACAAAATTTTAACTAATTTTGCTCGTAAATTGCTGATGTGGCCCGGTTGATGCCACTTTGCCATGCTAGCCAACACATCAAATCAGATGCCACATATACAACTTAATCTTATGTTAAAAAGCACAAGCTAGATAAAAGGTGTTCTTTTATAAATTCATACTTAGCAACAAGTCTTGAATAGGGTTGTTAGATATGTCGTGATCGCATGTTACCGGGTCAAAACCGATATGTATGCAAAACACGTTTAGATTAAACCCAAACCTATGAACTTTGTGTTAGGATTGTGTCATATCAAATATTCACACCCCTAGTCTTAAAACAACAACAATCAACAAAACTAAATCGAAACTAGGTGTGAAGGTGCTAATGCCACCATGATATGCAAGTATGCAGATGCGAATTAAAGCTTAGATACAGCTTCGATTTATTCCTTAGACGAAAGCAGATCATCAAATCTGACCTGCATCGATTGAGTATAAATCTAAATATAATCAATTAAATGTATAAATCCAAACGTAAGAAAAGTATCAGTAGTAAATATAAAAATAAAATGATTTATGACAAATGAAACCATAGCATAACTCCAAAACACACACGGTATAGGAACAATAAGTAAATATTATTGGAAGACAAAACTAGTGAACTCAAATAGATTCATCAATGACATCATTCCATGTATTGATATATAAATGGTTTACCTTCTTCACTCTCGGAATCTTTGGAGAAACCACTTGTAATATCTTGTGACTAGATGATCTCCACAAATGATTCCAATCACTATCCCAGTTACAACACCAATAAGTATAACAACCCAATCAATCACATTTGGGAAGTCGGACTCGGTATCTTCTTTGAATGAAACTGTTGGAGGCTTTGATTCTTCTGAATCCCCACATTTCATGGATAAGGGGAATCCACACAATGCCTGATTTCCAATGTAAGAATCATTCGAAAAGGTATTGAACTGTTTACCTTGTGGTATGGGTCCAGTGAGGCTGTTGTTGGATACATTTAAGAACTGAAGGAAATTTAGTTGTACCAAGTCTTGAGGTATCATTCCCGAGAGCTTGTTACTAGAAATATCCAACGATTCAAGATGTATTAGATTCCCCAGGGATGGTGGGATGACGCCAGAAAGTTCATTATTAGAAAGGTTGAGCACTTGAAGACCACCAAGGGTTGTAATAGACTCTGGAATCTTCCCTCTAAACATGTTACTTGACAGATCAATAGCAGAAAAGGTGTTCAGAATCTTCACATAGTCCATCTTTACACCTTTATTAGTCATTTGAATCGAGAACCAATAATAACTCCACATATCTGCTTCCATATATGTTCCATTCACCTCAGTCTCTTTCATTGCTGACCATTCCTGGAAATACTGATTTGGCAAATCACCAGAAAATGAATTGTATGACAGATCAATGATGTGCAATTTTGGGAAGTTGACTTTGATTTTATGTGGTGGTATTATATCACCATTAAATTTATTGAACCTGAGGATAAGAACCTGTAGCTCCGAAAGTGCTCCCAACCAGAAGGGAACTTGTCCTCTATCTTGTTATGTCCAAGATTTAGGAACTCGAGTGATTCACATTTCGCCAATGATCTTGGTACCCGCCCTCCAATTTATTCTCACTTAAATCTATCATCCTAAGTGTACATCCATTGAATATGTTGGGAATGTTTCCTTGCAAAGTGTTTCTTCTAAGATCTAGGATCAGGAGTGATAGACAATTACACAATGATCTAGGTACCTGCCCCTCCAAATTGTTTTCACTTAAATCAATAATGTGAAGTGTACATTCATTGGTGAATTTGTTGGGAATTGTTCCTTGCAAAGTGTTGCTTCTAAGACTCAATACTCTCAAGGAATGGCTTAATTTTTCCAAACATGGAGGTAGCAGGCCAGTAATGTTGTTAAACGACAAATCAAGAAAATCGAGAGACTTCAATTCACATATGGATGGTGGAATTTCTCCAGTCAGATAATTGTTTGAGACAAAAAGCTGGGTGGTGGATGGTGGTGGCAGTGGGACCGATCCATGCAGCATGTTGTGTCTCAAGTCCAACATCTCTAAACTAACCCATTCAGCAACCGGTGCATGTTGTTCAAAACCTGTTAGGAGATTGTGAGCAACCGAAAATTCAATCAGTGTGTCCTTGCTAATGTTCCACACCCATCTGGGTATCAGGCCCTCAATTTTATTGTTATCAAGGTACAACTGCTCCAGTTGATCTTGAAACCGCAGAAATTCAGGAATGGCTTTCAAGTTACAGGATTCCAACCTTAAATCTTTGAACTTGGTTTGAGTTTCATCTGTGTGGCTACCTATGACTGAAAGTGTGACATTGTTTCCATTTAGATTCAGAGTTGTAAGTTTCTTAAGAGAAAGAAAAAGATAAAGGTCCACCGTGACATTGTTATCAGACAAAAAAAATGTTTCAAGATTTGGAAATTCAGCTTGAAAAATGATGATGGAAGTTCACCATACAGGTTGACATCACGAAGATCCAAATAAGTGATCTTGTTTAGCTTACCAAACCAATCAGGCATCTTCCATCTATCAAAATCATTTTCGGAGAGGGACAAATATTTGAGGTTTAAACAGCTTTCTAAAGAGGGAAAGCTACCTGTGAACTTATTACCAGAAAGAAACACGTAGGTAAGGCGCGTTAGATTTGTAAGTGAGTATGGTAATTGACCAATCATGTGATTATAACCGAGGTCAAGTTCTCTAAGTTGTGTCTGATTCCCAATAGATGACGGGATCTCACATTTAGATTGGTGAACCGAAGTTCTAAATAAGAGAGGTTTGGGAAGTTACCAAGCCAAACACAGTTGTTACTTGTATCAAATACAACGTCTATGAGTTTCAAAGATTGGAGTTTTGATAGGCTGGCCAGATGGAATTTGAGAGGCACGGAAATTGTTATCAGCAAGGTTTAGCGTACGAAGGTGAATGAGGTTGAAGAGACTGTTGTTAGGATAGATGGGGCCATAGAGAAAGCTATTTCTCAAGTCGAGCCCGATGACATGACCGAGCCCGCACTCGACCCCATCCCATAAGCAGCAATTTGATCTGTTGAGGTTCCATGAAGCAACCTTTGAACCATTGTTAAAAGAAATGTTCTGTTTGAATTGGTATAACAGAGAGCATTCATCAGCATGGCTCAATGAAGAAAACTTATGGACGAGGCAGATTTAAGAACATGTAGTAGCAGTATCAGCATAAACACACGCATAGATTTTGCCATGATATTTAAAAAGAACTTAAGAATATGTGTTCATTATATAATCAATTTCTATGAATAGTCCGGATTGCAATTACTGGTTTTGATATTCAAATTTCTATGATTAAATCTTTTTTAATGTTACAAGAGAAAAATAAAAATGAATGGTCTTTTTCAGCATGGAAAAATGAACAAAAAAGCATGGAAAATTTGATGGTGTGGAAAATAGCAGCAATGATGTGGAAAGTACCATAGCGACATGAGGGCCATAGAGGAGAACACACGTCTTTGAAGATTGCTTTGTTTTTGGCCATAGAGTTGGAACAAGTCTATGCATTTCTACAATATATTACTCTGTGGAATGTAGTGAAATAATATTCCAAGAAGCAAATATGAAATCAACAAAACAGGGGAGCCCTTTTCTATAAAGTTAGTTAGAAAATCCAATCAAATCAACAAAACAGATCTAATCGATTCAACTGCAATTATCCAATGAACCAGGTAGCCCTAATGTATTCTACTCGATGGAAATCGAATAAAGATAATTGGGGACAACGACTCAGTCAATCAATCAATCAATCCAAAGAAAGAATGAAATGAAGAATTCAAAAGAAACACTCATAAACTTATCTTGGATTGAAGCCGTGATAGTCTTCACCAATCCATTAAGAGCATGTTTGGCTCTCCATGTCAAAAGTTAAAAAAAAATGTTTGGATTATTGTTTGAACAAAAACTTTAGAAAGATTTTGTGCTTTGAAAAGGATAAATGAGGACAAAAGTCGAAATTGTTACTTTTAGGAATAAGGAGAAAAAGATGTAGAAGAAGGAGAAAAGAGAAAAGGAAATGGAGAGCTAAACATGCTCTAATCTAACTAGTGGGAATGCCCGCGCGTTGCCGCGGGTAATTATGGTTTTTTTTACGCATGCTGCGTGACGAGTTTTATATAATTTATTTTCTTATACCAACTCTATCTCTCTCTCTCTCTTCCACTACTCTCTCTCTCTCTAAAATTTCTTAGGCTAGTTTAGGCTAGGCGTTTGTAGTGTTTAGACTACTTTAGCCTAGTTTGGTGTTGAAATGACGTGGCACGGTTAGATTGATGCACCTTAGACTTATGGGTCAAAACTATGTTCACAACTTACGGGAGCACATTAGGCAAAGAAATCAGGTATGAAACTTGCCACCATATATATTTTTCATAACAAATAAACAGTTGTTACCAAAATACCCTAGAAAATTCAAATAAAAAAAATCAACTGAAAGTTTAAAATTAAAAAATGGTTATAAGTTGACAGCACAAAGGCATATGCCTATGTACAACCTAAGACTCACACAATGTGTTTTTTTTATGTCTAGAAAGCACTTAGAGCATAAACAAGAATAACACATAAATGAACCGAAGCTCTCTTTGATATGAATTAAAACATATTTTAAAGTTATAATCATACACAAGTAAATGTGATTTCAAAGTAAAGTAATTTTTTTTAATTCTTTTATAAAGAACAAAGCCCAAAAAAGGCATTTGAAACTAACATAATGATAACCAAATTCAAACAGAAACATAAATAATAGATGAGATTTAGATACAAATTTGCAGACTTCAAAATTCAAACATACTATAAGGTGCCTAACAATCTGGTTGTACTTTAGAATCTATAACTTCAACCCAAATGCCTAACAAAAACTGTTACGTGGTCCTATTTTTATTACTAATGGGTCAAATGAGTTATAGAAACATATATAAGTTATTGAAGGATTGTAATATCGTCAGTGATTAATAGATGTGAGTAGAGTGGGTAAAATGGGCTAATAACAATTCTTTCTATTTTGACTGCATACACTCTAGTGTTCTGTTTGTTTAAATTCATGAATGTATCCAATACGAGGTATCAAAATGAATAAATAATGGGTTATGTTTTTTTAAATAAAATGGTTGTAAGCAATACTTTGAGCAGCTTTCTAATCGTTCAATCCATTTTGGTTATCCTTTTAGGAATTTTCGTTTACATCGTATGAACCAACTATTATGCATCTGCATATAAGTCCGAAACAGTGCCTTTCTTTCATTTAAAATTTACAAATGTTTCCTGTGCTTTACACCTTCTCTTGTTTTCCTTTTGTTCTTTCTTCAACCTTATCTAATAAAAAGAAATGATTACAATTACAAGTTCAAGATCACAAGAAATTAATAGATAACAGAAGATCACCTGATCTCTTCACCTTCTAAATCATCTTCTTCTGCTCCATGTCTTAGAATTCCATGTTGTGATAACCAGGTAGAATGAATAAAAAAATCAAAATGTTCAACAAAGAATTATTATGTTAAACTAAACATCTGCTAAATGCGTTAAACTAAACATCTAATAAATGCGTTAACAATTATGATAGAAGTAAAGAATGCATTAATAGACAACAATCTACCAGAAATAAAGCATCACCTAAAGCCCTAAATACTCACCATGGGGTTTGGATTTTGCAACATACAACAATGTCATTGGGCCAATTGCACAAAGGCCTCTTGGAATTTATTTGTGTTAGACAAAGGTGGGAGCTCCTGTGGAAAAAAATGAACAAACTAAATTAAACCAAAACTAACAAACTGACACATACCAAACAAAATTGGGATTTGCAGAAAATTGCAATTCATAACTCAATAAAGTGAACCATTAATTAATAGTTAACCAACCTGAGTATCTTGCCTGAGAAAATTGCAGAAATTGCAACATACAAGAGAATTGCCCAAAGGCCTCTTGGAATTTATTTGTGTTAGACAAAGTGAACCATTACTTAATTTATAAATGGAGATGTAAATGGGGTGGATTCAATTGATTCATTGAATGAGTTTCATTGAATTGGGGATGCTATAACATGTGTAGGTCGGATACTTGAATGAGTGTCAATGAATTGGGGGTTACGAAGTATTGATAAATTGGGTGATTCATTGAAGTATCGTAACTGAAGTTTACTAAATAGGAGGACAAGAAGCGTTTGGGATGAGGTTGAAACTTGAATGAGTTTTATGAGCTTAATATGGACCATAAGAAAATGACATAATTTGGATTTAATATATTTTCAACAGTCTCATCACAGTCCATTTTGTAAAATTTATCATAATTAAATAAATGCCACCATCTGCAAATTGACATGGCTGTATCATCGAAATAAAATAACAGAGCCTAAAACTGAGTCGAAACAAAATTTCACATGCAAACCAGATTTGACAAACTAAAAAACCAAATGGCGTAAATCAAAACTAATAGCCAATTGGCGTACCTAAATTCACATTGCATATCAAGACAGACAAATTATGTAGAAATTAAATGACAAACTAAAAGCAAACAAAATTGTTAAAGCACAAGGTACAAGCATCTTAATGCAATGATAAGGGGCATAAAAGGAAGAAAAGTGGTCAAGTTTAGAGAATAACACTTGTGACTTTTAAGTGACAAACTAAAAGCAAACAAAATTGTTAAAGCACAAGGTACAAGCATCTTAATGCATCACATGGTACAAGCATCTTAATGCAATGATAAGGGGCATAAAAGGAAGAAAAGTGGTCAAGTTTAGAGAATAACACTTGTGACTTTTAAGTTGCCACCTTAACTTTGACATTTTGGACCTTTTTACCCATTGCTCCCTCTTTATAATGTAATATATAATCTAATAATCTTCAAAGTAAAGTCCTTTTCGATCATGTGGTTTTGGGTTTGGAAATTTAACCCGTTAACTTTAAAATTCTAACTTTCTAACCTTTTGTATTACCGGGTCAACTTATCCCAAGCAATGTGACAAAAATGAAAGGATGAGATCATGAATCACCAAAGATAACACAATGAATCACGAAATGTAACACAATGTCAAAGAATAAAGACACAATGATGAAAATAAAGAAAAGACACAATACAACATAAAAGACACGATGATATAACACAAATTCTAAAAACTACAAACGAAAATCCAAATGCCACTTGAATAAGTTCAATTGGACTTCATTTGTTACCCTTCCTATGACTTCATATTTTTCTTTCACTCTGTATTTGATCCTAATCTTGTAGTACTATACTTTTTTTAAACCTATTTTGTGTATGGCAGAGGGGCGTGAAATAAAGCATCGTGGGACTTTAAAGGGTCGCGTATACATCACGTAGACATGTGGTTTTATCAGGCTGCTGCCCATAGCCATTGCCACCACGCAACTCATCGTCATCGTCACCAACCATCGCTGCCTGCCAACAGTCGTTGCCACCACTCACCACCACCTTCGCCACCACCCAGTGCCGATCCCACCATTACTCAATTTGAGTTTTTAGAAAATCCATAATGGGAACCTTAATAATCGATTAATAGGAAATCGGGTTTTTACTGATAACCATTATAATCTTAACATATCCCAATTTGTAGTTTGCTTTGACCGTTCAAACCCTAGTTTTGGGTTTCAAAGGTGCTATTTTTTTTACTTATCTAGTTGAAATTGGGTGTAAGTACATGTATGTCCCTAGCCTAGTATAGATGTTTGTTGAACATTGTTGTACGTGTTTGGATGCATTAGAAATGATTTTGGGCTGTTTTGTAACGAATCGCGACTAGGTCCTTAGGGAGCGACTAGCTTTGCTAGTCGTCCCACCTAGTCGTCTGTCAAATACCTAGTCACTCCTAGGGCCCTAGATGACTAGGTAGAGGTATAAATACTTCCAATGATTGCCCTAATCATTTCAGCTATCATTTCACACATCTCAAACACTTGTGTCCTAGGTTTTCAGGTCTGTTGATTGTCTTTGTAGACCCGATGTCTGTTTTCAATGCAATAACAACCTTTAAACCATTGTGTGTGTGTTTGATAACTCGTATATTGTGTTTGTTGACGTTTTTGTTATCTGAACATCATCTAGTGGATTCCACACACTAGGTGAACCAGCTCGTGAATATCGGGTTGTCCGAAATCGATCCTACAAGTGGTATCATAGCACAGGCTCTTATCACGAGTGTTTTGATAACAAAACGAATTGAAAACATGGTGTTTTTAGATTGGTAATCAGTGTTTAGTGCAAAAACCTGTTTTGAAAGTTTGAAACTTTATGTTTTATGAAAAACCAACAATTTTCAAAATTTAAGGGTGTTTTAATGGCTAAAAACATGTGTTTTTTATTAGGGTTTGTTCCAAAAGTGTTTGTACAACTTTCCTAATCATTTGTGGATTAAACACATTGATTTTGATAGATTTTGAAGCAAAAATGATGATTTTTGTGCAATACAACAATAGCGACTAGGTTTATCAATCGTTCGTTAAAACACACGACTAGGGTTTTGTGATACTTATACTTTTAATCTATATATGCATACCATGAACGTCATTAATCGTGAATAATTTCTATGATCAAATGTTGAGCTAACCATGAGGATCAGGTATCTAACCAGAACTTGGTGCAATATCTGTAAGAAATTCAAAGTACCAAGGAGAATCTTGATCAACCAAGCGAATAGATGCCCCTAATCCGATAAGTTTTCCTTTTAATCAATAGTTACCATCTACCTTATATAGTGTTGTCCTCATTAATATAGGTTATGCATAGAATCACTTGTTGCGTTTTTTGATTTATTCAGATCCAAATTACAAGTTTAACCATTTGTCAGTAGATTCTTTTATTAAAACCAGATTTGTACCGACTTTCCAAGAATTAAGTCAAGTATAGTGTCTTGGATTGTAATCACAACGCAGGTTCTAGAGAATATTTCCATAGCATTATCTGAAAAGTTAGTAACCCAGATGCAAGAAAGCATTAGTCACCGTGAACATTCAATCCTTCTCGATCTAAAGAAATCTAGATTGAACGTTACGAGAGGTATTCTTAAGACTTAATATATGTTCCATCACCTTAGTGTTCCGTGATATCTTTAGATTAGTGCCAAATATTTTTGGATTATTGAATCGTTGAAGGTTTCTAAGTAGACTTTCTGACTGCTTTAAGTTTTATTCTAGTTGTTCATCTTGTTTATCTTAGTGTCAAAACCTTTGGATTGGTTTCGTAACATATTAATGTGGAGACAAGTTATCAGTATGAAACCTGTTGGAGTTACATAGGTAGGCTCTAACGGGGGGAGAGTATAGGATTACTGTAACTAACATGAGAAGTATTGACAAGAATAAAAGAATACAGTCGAGGTTTAGTAAGGAAAATATTTATGAATAGCAATTCAATCATAAGAGAAACCAAGATTTAAGATACCAGAAGGAGGTTATACACTATTATTTGATTAAGAGCAACATTAAGCAATAAGACGTTTAACTTTGTTTTAGTATTTTTTTTCTTTTTCCGACAACTTGTCGTCATATACTACACCATGTACCATAGAAAACTTTAAAGACTAAAGAATTCAACCATTGTTCAGACAGTATAGACAAGAGCTAACTAAGATATTAGACATAAGACGGATAAGAGTTACATGTTTTAAGATCACAACACAATATTTTAGTGTTTGACTCACTCAAAAATAAGGTTATTAAGGACTAGTAACTCCAGGATCACATAGGATTTCTTAAGAATATTTCTATCAAGTTTTTGGAGAGACTTCCAGTACGTCTACGAGACATCATTGGTGTGGTGGGTTGGCTGCGGTACACCCTATCTATAAACATCAATGATGTGTCGAAAACAGGATTGGGAATCAAACCAAAAACATACCGTAATCTCTTAAATTTCTAGTACATTTTTGAGGTTACCAAAGGTGTGGTGGGTTAGCCGCGGTACACCCTATATATAAACACCTACGGTACATCGAAAATGGAACTGGGAATTTAACCAAGAACGAAACCTAAACTGTCAATTGATAACCCATTCATTGCAAATCTACACTCGGAACATTGTGTCCAATTTCCAATAGTCGAAGGATAAGTTTGATGAAATTTTACCACCCATTTGGAATAGAAAAGGTCTTAACGACTTTGTACTCATTGCATCAACACCAAAAATTTGATAATGGAAAATATCTGTATAGATTCGTTAGTACCCATGTATACAAATTGGAACTAGATGAAGGCAGCAATGCTTGGACGTAAACTTAGAACTTATAAGATCGATATTTACCCTTTGACGACTAATGTACATCCAGAACACTGACTAGACAAGCTTGGACGCTGGAGGTATGATACATAAGCATGGAATTTTGGAGATTTGGAAACTAAGACGCAAACTAGATTAAACCAACCGAACATGATAACTCTTGGGATACACTTGTACACATAAGGCCTTGTACTCCTAATAACTTGGACTTATTAAACATTAACTACCGGAAGATACGAGCTTAGACATTAAGATTTGGGAGGCGGAATTGGAAGTAATTGCTGTGTGGAGTCTAGAACGATAGAACGTAGTATGAGATTTGGTATGGAAACACTATATCTACGATTTGGTTTATAAAAAGGTTATGTACACATAAGCACAAAATTAATTCCGAGGACGGAATTCTAATAACGGGGGGAGAATGTAACAACCTGGAGTGGACCCCAAAAATTTTCGTGAATTACTATTATTAATGTATATCAAAAACAACTTAAACCCAATAGATAATACGATTATGTGCGAAACTAAAAACAGAACCGTCGAATATATCTAATATTATTAGAATACGTATTGTAAGACCGGGCTAATAAATGTTACGAACCCGAACCTACACCCGAGCGAAATTGATTAGTCACCAAGAGGAGGACACTTGTCCTCCTCTCATTGTGACACCACATCTCAAAACCATTACATGGTTTTGAGAAAACCATTTCCTGCCCTTATTATAAAAGCCCTCTTCCTGTTCTCACATAAACACACACCATACTCTCACTCTATCTCATCCCTCTCACACGCACATGTACAGAAACAGAAGCAGCAGAGAGAGGAGTCAAGAGAAAGGAGGCGGAGGGTCTCCTCCTCCGCTTACGGCGAGTCTCCGGTGGCACCACCTCCAAACAACACAAACCCTTTACACCTAAAATAAGATCTGATTCTTGAGAAGGGGCGATAGAGAGAGATGACGAGTGGAAGAGGGAACCGGTGAACTCTCGCCACTGTTACCGGTGTATCCCCGTTCCTTTGATCGTTGCTGCTTCCAAACAACACACACAATCATCCATTGAAGAAAAGTGAACAAGGATGAGAGGTGAGAGGAAGGGAATCCGGCAGCCGCACACAGCGGCGCCGCCGCCTCCACCATCAAATCACCGGGAAGACAGTTAGAAGCGGAACAGTGGAAGCATACACAGGGGATACATCTTCGGTTCTGGTCAGTCTAGAGTCGATTAACAATCGTTGAGGTATAACCGAACTCCCTAACTCGATAGTTATATTATTTATAACCTTTAGATTATATATAATATTCCTTTGCGTGTGGGATTTGACGAGCTTATGCGAGCCTACTAGACAATACATATGACACGTTATAACTCGGACATTTGGATTGGTCGTATGAACTTAGACATTGAGATTAAGACTTGGACATAGTAGAAGCTATACATATGACAAGTATAAACTTATATATTTTGGAATAGTAGTAGTGACGTTTGGGACTCAAGACTTGGACGCATAATAATAGGACATAAGATTCGGATTGAGACATAAGCGATGTATACTAAGTGTAAACTTATATGCATAGATATAATTATTGAAACCTTAGACTTGGATTAATATTAGGAAATTGACATGAAATACTTGAATGCACCCATTAGCTCGTGGTGTTGGAACTTGGGATTAAAAATATAAAGACTTAGACGATTATGATCTCGACATAGAATACTTGGAGCCTTAAAACATTGTTGCTCATTTACTTGGACATTGAACACTCGACACATGAGCCTTAGAAACTAAGACTTGGAATGGATTAAAGCGATGCTTGGATATGAACTTGAAACATATAAGATTATTGGAACCTGAACGTAGACGTGGAACTATAATAAATAAGAACCATACGCTCGAGCTCGTCCCCACGCGTAACCATTAATAAAAACCAAGACTAATAATATTGGTCGACTTAGGAATTCGACCAGGAGGATACCAGTACCGGATATCAGGCACCTTATTTATCATAGGCTTTTCATGTGCACTACATCCAGGTGAGTCTCGTGAACCTTCCCCTCTTTTACTTTTATTAAACGTTTTGGGGTGAACGCATGTTTCCATTTGACAACCAATGAGAAACCAGTATGATGTGACAAGGTACTCCCGATACCATTCACACTCATCAACCCAAGGGAAATTGGGCCACTTAATATGTGGGTAGTACTACTTGGGGAAACCCCCACACACAGTGGATCCGGAAGCCCGGAGAACCCTCCAC
The DNA here is from genome assembly GCA_030844895.1 of Ambrosia x helenae. NCBI lineage: Eukaryota > Viridiplantae > Streptophyta > Magnoliopsida > Asterales > Asteraceae > Ambrosia > Ambrosia x helenae. Next base: position 93,524 of record JAUTDX010000422.1, read on the forward strand.
TGAGATTTGTGACACGTATTATGCCAAGGAATCCATAATGGGAGTATATGGATTCAGTGTCAGGTTTGAGGTGTGGCTTGTACATCACCAGTGCAACCATGTGTTGAACCGTATTAACTTGTAAACTTGCTTTGGAATGATAAACCGTTTTTGTGGAAAACTATGTAAACTTATAAACAGACTTTCGAATGATAAAACTTACTTTCAAACCAGTTTAACGCACACACGGACTCACCAACATATTTGTTGACCCAAACCTATTTTTAAGCATGTGTTCAGGTACCACTTCTGGATTGGAATCGAGGAACGAGGTGTATATATATATATGAGCTCAGGGAACGTGTAGACATTTTGGAAAAGTGACATTTCACAAGGATTATACTACTTGAGGATTAAGAGTTAAGCAGCGGTAGAGATCTAGTGAACTACACCTCCAGGAATGCTTCGACGAGTGCCACGACTCGTCCACGCAATAGTTTTGGATTTAATTATTTATTATTTGAGTTGTGTTGTATTATTTAAGAACTAGAAATTGTATAAATACTTATTATTAGACAATCGTTACTTCCGCTGTGCAAGTTTGGTACCAAATTGTATTTCGACCAGGCCCACCTTGGTCGGGTTGTGACACAAATCTCATAGTCGTGTCACTATTCTCGCGAGTAGCATCCCAATCGCCTGTTTTTCTTCCTAATCGTGTCTTGTAGTCGTGTGTTGTGTCTCAGTCGCCCGTTATTGTTTTGGAATCAAAATTTATCTAAGTATCGGACTAATATCAGACTAGACTGTTTAACATGGCTAACCTGTGGGGACACCTAAATCAACCGAGACAACAATATGACCAACTCATGAACACTCAAATGAACATACCAACCAATCCATGGGCATTCTCGGCCGAACGAACGCGCAACGGATGCGACAATAGCAACAACAAGTTAATGTTGTCAGAACAAATCCATGGGCACTCGCAGTCACTGCAACTTAGCAAACACAACATTTGTCTTAGTGCTCCTCAGTGATCTAGAAGCGGGTAGTTCAAATAGGGCTCCTAAGTTTCAATTCATGTCTGACTACCATTCTTGGAAGGGGCGATTCAAGACTCATGTTGAGGGCATATATGGCTTAGTTTGGGAACCGATCGAGAATGGGTATATAAGGCCGATGATAGAGAACTCTAACATTCCAGTTGCCTTAGAAGATATGGCAGATGATCAGAGAAGAAAGTACAACTATGAGAAGAAAGCAATGGTTGCTTTAACACAAGCACTTCCCAAAGATATCCTACATCAGTTTGCACAATGTACAACCTCTCAGATGCTTTGGCTTGCGTTGGCAGAAAGGAATGAGGGTAACGAGAAGACTAGGAAGATCAAGATGGATCAACTCAGGAAAGAGTTCGAGAATTTTGCTGCTATTGGGAATGAACCACTGTGGGATCTGACTGCATGATATTATCACTTGATGTCGGAGATGTATCAGTATGGGGTTGTCTACACGTCAGCTGAACTTGTTGAATGTTTTGCAGATGCACTTCCTCCACACTAGCATCAGTGGCTCGGCATCCAGAAGTCCAACAATCACTATCAGACCATCTCCATCAATGACTTTGTGACTGAAGTTGAGAACAAAGAAATTGATGAAATCAGAAGGGCAAATAAGGTGTTTATCCCTCAGAATCCCAGCATCTACTACGGAGCAGCACCTCAAGATATCAGCGTTACAGGATCTAAACCACAGACAACCTTTGTCCTTAACCAAGATCCTGTATTTGCTTTTGATTGTGGTTTACATTTGATTATGGAACATAGTTTATGACTTTATGTGCAATTGATTATGGTTTTGGTTTATATGCAATTGATTAGGGTTTTGGTTATGTTCTTGAATGGTGGTGGAAATTTGAAGACGCGAATCAATCCACCCCACCGTTTCCTGTCCTCACTCCTTTATATACTCAGTAATTCTCATTCAATCCACAGTTGCGACTTAATTTCAGTATTATCATATTTTGTTCTGTCACTTCTTCCGATCACTTCATGAATTAGGGTTTCTGCAAAGGCAAGGATTTCAATGGTATAGCTTCCTATTATAATTGTAGTATATCATCATCGTTTCTGATTTGTTCTTTTAGTCTGCCCTGCAGGAAAGGTAGTCGATGTTTTGAAGAAGTATGGATTGCAGTGCTTCTTTGGTCAGGTTATTGTCTATCCATCTTTTTTCCTTTCTTGCTGTTTATGTGGCATTCAGTCGACGACACTAATTGTTTAGAGGTGGCCATCATTCCTTCTCATAAGACTTTAGAAAGGTTAGAATTTGCTTGTACATTTGACGTTATTTTGTTTAGCAGCATAGTGATTTTTTTGTGTTATTGTTGCGCTAATGTGCATTGAAGTACTGAGGCACCATATTTGAAAACTACTACAATTAAGATAATGGTTATGCACTAAAATTCAAATACCATTCCGTTTTCAAATATCAAAAGTCTGATGAATACACATTAAAGATATGTATAATAACTTTCGAATTGCTTCAAATAACGTTTGGAAACTTCTACTTGACAAACGACTTCTACTTGCTGCTGCATCAATGGTCTAACATATTTGCATGACACTCATTCTGTTTATACGTTGTTGGTCTGTCATCAATTGTGATAGGGTGGTTTTGTTTTTTTATTGCTACGTTAGCTCTGTTCATTGATGACAAATAAGGATATTTAATTTTTTTGACATTTCGATATGCATACATGTATAAACTTTTGAAGTTAAATGACATCTTTATTATAAAAAAGTTCACTGTTAACCTATTAACAAAGTGAACTCTTGTGCAAATCTTATCCAAATGAATTTCTCACCCTTTTTTCTGTCAATCATTACAGATTGCGGTTGAAGAGGCTCGGGACCTTATCGAAGTTGAAAATTCTAATACTTTGTTTCATAGAATTTTGAGAACAATGTTTTATCATCATCACCGTTGTTATTCTTATAATCTTTATTGTTTTGAAATGGATTTAGCTGGTGTGTTTGTGTTTTAGGTTATCAATATGACTATGTTTTTTGTTGGATTGTTTTCAAGTACCGTAAAGTAGGTTTAGGTTCCAATTCTATGCTAGAAAAATAAGAATAACTAGCGAGAGAACCCGTGCTCCTGAAATTATTAACAAAATATAAATCCAACTTAGGCCGAGACGGTTTCTGTTATGCTAAGGTATGTTGGAAATCAAAAGGTAAACGAGAATAAGAAAGTGTGGGAAGTAGTATCTATGTTGCCATTTTGGAGAATCTGGATAGGCCATTGTGATAAGATTTTTAAACATATATCCACTCTTACTCGCAAGATGGTGGAAAAAGAACAAAACATGCTTGGTCCTTTGGCTAAATAAGTAAAGTTTTATTTTTAGCCTTTCGGCAAGAATAGTTTATATATTTGACCCTCATGATAAATTAGTTGCGAAGTCTAATCAAATCCAGTTAAGCAAGCCAACTCGATTTTTGAGCAAACCGAGCTCGACTTTAAGATTCCAGCTTGATTTTAAATTAGAGTCAACCCAAGCTAACTCGGTATGAAGTGCAAGTCAAGCTCGAGCTAGCTTTCGCTCAACTCAACCTTTAAATGTTGTGTTCCCCGCCGCATCGCGTGAGCACGCCACTAGTAAGTAAAAGCTTATTATATGGTGTATCAATTAGTAGAAGTGAGGACAAATTAAGAACCATTGCATAGTGGGTCGCGTGTTGCGGCGAAGTCAACAATTTACAACGCTATACTTGATTTTTTTTTGTTTGTCAATTGTTTCGTTTTTGGTTAGTTTCTGAATTACTTAATGAGAAATGTTTTTAGTATTGTTTAGCGAACTGATTCTACGAACCTGTAGTTAGCATTAAAATATACAAATGAATAGACAACCATACAACAGTTGACTTTTTGGTCAAAGTAAGCCAAATTAGTAGCTAACTTGGGTGTTGGAATACAATCCACACTTATGTTGTAAGACTTGTAATATGTGCATACCCGTTTGTTAAAAATGTTGTTCCTAGCATGACCATGACACGCAACCCATCGAGTCCATTTTGAAGTACCAAGTTTGACTTTTTAAGTCAAAATCCAATTGATTTATGAAGATTAATAGAAATATTAAACTAAGATATCATTTTTATATAAAAATTAACATTTATTTCCTTTTATATTTTAACTGCTTTATTATTATTCAAACTTTTTTTAACATAAACAAAGCATAGACAAAACAAATGTAGGATGAAGAAGTAAATGTACTGAATGCTTCGTCTTCAATGCACTTACAACATTTCATAGTGGGCCACCGTCTTCACTTTCCGAATCTTTGGAAAAACCACTTGTAATACCTTGTGGTTAGATGATCCCCACAAACGATTCCAATCACTAGCCCAGTTACAACACCAATAAGTATAACAACCCAAGCAATCCCATTTGGGAAGTCGGACTCAGTATCTTCTTTGAATGAAACTGTTGGAGGCTTTGATTCTTCGGAATCCCCACACTGCATGGATAAGGGGAATCCACACAATGCCTGATTTCCAATGTAAGAATCGTTCGAAAAGGTATTGAACTGTTTACCTAATGGTATGCGTCCAGTGAGGTTGTTATTGGATACATTTAAGAACCCAAGGAAATTCAGTTGTATAAAGTCTTGAGGTATCATCCCATAGAGCTTGTTACCAGAAAGATCCAGTGCTTCAAGATGTGTGAGTTTCCCAATGGATGATGGGATGATGCCAGAAAGTTCATTGTTAGAAAAGTTGAGCAATTGAAGACCAATGAGGGTTTCAATAGACTCTGGAATCTTCCCTCTAAACATGTTACTCGAGAGATCAATGGCAAAAAAGGCGTCTGGGATCTTCACATAATCCATCTTATGACCTTTGTTAGTTATCTGAAACGAGAACTGATAGATGTAAAACGTGCGACGGTCCTTATAGTGTTCCTTAATAGTTGTTTCCATATATGTTGCATTCACCGTGGTCACCTTCATTGCTGACCATTCCTGGAAATACTGATATGGCAAATCACCCGAAAACGAATTGTGTGAAAGGTCAATGATGCGCAATTTCAGGAAGTTGACCTTGACTTTACTTGGTAATCTTATAATACCATGAAATTTGTTGAACCTGAGAATGAGAACCTGTAGCTCTGAAAGTGCTCCCAACCAGAAGGGAAACGTGTCATGTATAAAGTTATGTCCAAGATCTAGGATTTGGAGTGATTCACAATTCTCCAATGATCTAGGTACCTCCCCCTCCAATTTATTTTCACTTAAATCAATCATCACAAGCTTACTTTTAGTAGTGAATATGTTGGGAATTGTTCCTTGCAAAGTGTTGCTTCTAAGCTTCAACACTTGCAAATTAGAATTGCTTAATTTCTCCAAGCATGGAGGAATCAAGCCAGTAATGTTGTTGCATGACAAGTCAAGCACCTGGAGAGATAAAAGGTCACATATCGATGGTGGAATTTCTCCGGTCAGATTATTGTTTGAGACAGAATAGAAGACGGTGGTTGGTGGTGGCACCGGGATCGATCCATGCAGCATGTTGTAACTTAGGTTCAGCCTATGTAAAGTAACCCAAGGAGCAATTGGTGAATGTTGCTCAAAACCCATTATGAGATTTTGACTAAGAGAAAGTATTTCCAGTGTTTCCTTACTAATTTTCCACATCCATCTGGGTATCATGCCCTCAATTTTATTGTCATCTAGGTACAAAAACTCGAGTTGATTTTGAAACTGCAGAAATTCAGGAATGACTTTCAAGTTACAGGATTCCAAAACTAAACGTATGAACTTCGGTTGAGTTTCATTTGTGTGGCTATCTATGGCCGAAAGTCTGACATTGTTTCCACTTAGAAACAAATATTTAAGTTTCGTAAGAGAAAGAAAGAGATAAAAGTCCACCTTGACATTGTTATCACTCAAATCAAATTCTTCAAGGTTTTGGAAATTCATCAATGAGCTTGAAAGTTGTCCTTTCAACTGATTTGCAGGAAGGTATACCTTTTCAACATGGGTCAGATTGAAAAATGATGATGGAATTTCACCATACAGGTTGACATTAATAAGAAACAAAGTAGTGATCTTATTTAGCTTACCAAACCAATCAGGCAGCTTCCATCTATCAAAATTATTGTTGGAGAGGGACAAATATGTGAGGTTTGAAAAGCTTTCTAATGAGGGAAGGCTACCTGTGAACTTATTATCACTTAAATCCAGATATGTAAGCTGTGTCAGGTTGCTTATAGATACAGGTAGAGTCCCCGTGACACCGCAGTTCATTAAATCCAAAATCTTCAAGTGTGTAAGATTCCCAATTGAAGGTGGTAGTTCAGAATCAATGTTGACCCCTGAGAGAAGGAGTTCTCTTAGATCCAGATTTTGAAAGTCGGAACTTTGCGGCTTTAATTTGTTACAGCTTAGATCCAAGGAAATTAAACTCATGAGCTGTGAGATTTGTTTTGGGACTTCCCCACTGAAGCCAGAATATGACAGATTCAGATTTGCTAACTGCGAGAGTCCTCCTATTCTAGATGGAATTTGAGAGGAACGGAAATTGTTATCAGCAAGGTTTAGCGTACGAAGGTGAATGAGGTTAAAGAGACTGTTGTTGGAAGAGATAGGGCCATAGAGAAAGCTGCTGCTCAAGTCGAGCCCAATCACATGACCGAACCTGCACTCGACCCCATCCCATAAGCAGCAATTTCTGGCACCATCTGATATATTGAGGTTCCAAGAAGCAACCTTTGGATAAGCACGAGAATCACTGGATGCAGACATGTTAATAGACATGCTCTCTTTGAATTGGAACAGCTGAGAGCACTCATCAGCGTGGCTCAATGAAGACAACTTATTGGCCAATGCAGATTTTAAAATATGTAGCAGCAGTATCAGCATAAACAAAGGAATAGATTTTTTCATGATGTTTTAGAATGAAGTTAAAGCGTGTGTAAGTAGATGAAGAATATATGGCCATTATATAGTCAACTTCTTTGATTAGTCAGGATGGCAATTGGTTGAATATTGGTTAGCAATCGTATGGTTAGCAATAATTTTATACAAGGACCACAAGAAACTGTCAACACAAAAACCAGAATTTGAATCTTCAAACACTAGTAGAAAACTGCAGACTAAGTCACCGTTCTTTGTGACCAATTTTGTGACAGTTTTTTACCACCTCTTTTTAGCCGCACTTTTATAATTCGTTATGTATGAAAGAGTTCACAAAAATTAGAAGATTCAAAAGCTAAAAGTGTCGTACTAGGTGGTAAGAGTCATGAATATGTTGGAATAATCGGGTTCGTTTACGGGTCAAATGGTCAAAAACCAATGGGTTAACGGGTCAGCTGTTATGGGTTCATGCAGAAGTAATTTGGGAGCTGATTTGCTTGCATATATGTAGGACCAGTAGCATAGTAGTTTGACTGAGTATGTTGGAGTTAGAATATGGACGTTATGGTGCTAAAGAGTTAGTCAATTAGTGTACCTAGTCTTTAGGAAAGAAATCAATATTTTATTGTTATTTTTTGTGGTTCAGGTTGTTTATGTAAAGGCTATATATAGCCTAAGTTTTGTTGAATAATTATGAAGCATTTTTCTTAAACCTTCTGCAAGTTATATCTTCAAATCCATAATACATATATACGTGAGTGTGTAGTGTGTTTTGTGTGGGGCCTGAACCAACAGAATATGTCATAAAGGTCATGTTTGTTTATGAATCACTTTATTTTAGTAGGGTCATAGCAAAAAAGTTAACTGTGTGCAAACTACATACTCTGCTACATAAATTTTGCAGCTGTTTGGCGTTCTAATTTAAATTTTGAAGACCAAACTCACATACCCTCTTGACAATACTCCTAAATCTACACCTTTTACCTATCATGTGATTAGAACCCTTGATCAACCTGATGGAGGGTACAAGCCCTTTGATATTAATTTATAGCTATCGTTAATTACATACCTAATTCAGTGGCGAGTACAATGCATTAGGTTTGTGAATCTCTAATATGGCATGAAAACATCTCATGAACCAAGAACAAAAGTCATGATTTTGGGTCTAATATAAACGGAACCATGTAGGTTTCAAGTTGAACCCCGAAGCCTATTTTTCTTAAACGTAATGTAAAAAAAATTAAACTTAAACTAGAGGCTACAGTTAATAAAATTTTGGGCCCTAGCGTTGGGCCTGCATGTATATAAGGAATCAAATTCACTTGTTTCTAAACAAATCTATAGCCCAACTATATATCTACAGCCCATTTTGAGTTTCTTGCTTCAATTTCGGGCTTTAACCGAGAACCCTTACTTTTGGGTTTTAAAATTATCATCTCTCATTTTCAATTTTGTACTATCTCACTTGAAATGTTCTATTAATGTTGAGTTGTTGTAATTGTAGTTGTAGGTCTTTTGATTAGTTTGATAGATTACAGTGGTGCTTTTTAGTATGAAAAAATAAAGTTTAATCTGTCTGTACCGTAAGTAAGAAGATATAGAATAACTGTTTGTTTGTTGTTGAAGTTTAAATTTGATATCCCCACAATATATGTTTGCATATTAGTTATCAATTCAATAGTTCATTAGTTGATATCACTAACTTCTTATTTTTATTTTTATTTTTTTTGTTAACAAGTTTAAAATTTGCATTTTAGTTAGTTAGTTTAACAGTCTATTAGTTAATTCCGCTACAAGTTGAAGTCGAAGATACAAATCTGGTAGTTGGATCATGCTATACTAACTTCCCAGAATTAAGCTCCCAAATGTCACCAAATCCTAGAACAACCATGGATATTGTGTCAAAGTTTTAGAAGTAAAAAAAAAAAAAATTAAGTTTTACGTATATATCAATCACATTCATGTATTCTGTGGAGAAAATGCATCATGATCCAACCATTAGATTTGCATCATGTTGGAATTAAAAAAAAGCATGCTGAGATGAGTAAAAACCAAAGTATAAGAATAAACTATGCATTTGATTTGGTTGTTTATGTTGGAAGTTATGTCCAAAACCAATATGTTACAAATGATATAATATGATAATATGGCTCAAAGAAAGTAGAGGGGCTGATTAGTCATTTCAGCAAAGATGTTATGTGAGAAGAAATAAGGTTCAGGCTGTAAGTTCATGACTTGTGAAACTTCAGGGACCAAAGTTATCAAAAAGAATCTTAGGTCGTTGGCTTCTGATTTCAGGTCGTTATAAGGGTTTGCAATCAGATTTCTAGGGCTAGTTAATTCTGTTTGATTTCTCAATAATTTTCGTTCATTCTTGTTTCTTTCTTTTCGTTTGGTCTCACTTAATAAAAGCCCTAATCATTTGAGTCAAATTATTATCTTGTTCATGTTGTTTCATTTGATCTGTGATACTCTGTTTAGTCTTTGTTGTGTTGATTGATTTGTATTATTCCGTGTAATTTCTCAACAGTTTAGATTGCACCTTCGTCTATTCAGTATCATGGATAGTATTGAATTATAGATGGAAGTGGAAAGTAATGAATTGTATGAATGTGATATGTACTCATTGACAATATTCAAGAGGATGATTTTGTGTGATGTTGCCATGTTGGTTGTGCTCTTTAGTAAACTGTCTATAGGTGTTGACCATAACTGTTCGACCCCTACCGTTTCAGTACTATTTCGAGCCGACCGTTTCGACCCGAACCGTTTTGTTTCCACATGTACCGTTTCGATCCGTACCCTTTCGACCCGTACAGTTTCGATCTGAACTGTTTCAAACCGTACCGTTTCGACCCATACTGTTTCAAACTGTAGCATTTCGAACGGTACCGTTTCGACATGTTGACCCATACAGATTTCAACCAAACATGATTACAAATATCATTCTGATTACATCGAAAATGGATCTGATTAGTACCTACTACATATATAGATGAAACAAATTTTATGTCTTCATTTCTACTAGTACTAAGCAGCAAACTCACAATTTTGTATTGAAAATTTCACCAACAGAGGAATGTAGCTTAAAAACAATTTGGTTACTTTAATTTAATAGATTAATCAACTATGAGAAGTTATGTATATATGAAACGCTTTTGACCATCGCTGCTGCTGTTTAGATTAATTCGTTTGACCATCATTATTAATTCCAACATAGCGAAAAACATGCACAGCAAGTATATGTATGTTGATTAGTGTTTGACCTGGAAAATAGGAGTACTAATTCAGAAAATAAGGGAAAATCACGAAAATAGCTTTACCAAAATAGCCACCTCCCATCTCTTGGGAGAGTCCTCACAGGTTCCGAGATCTCTCCAAAAGGTTTACCATAAGAAACCAATAAGGAAGTGACACATGTTTAAAATATAATAAAAAAATAATCACATTTCCACCCTCATTTTTAAAACGGTCATAACTTTTTTATACGACATTATTTTTTTAAAAAAAAATACACCATAAAAACAAGCTTTTCATCCTCTTTCATTTCCATACAATATTGCTATACTTTAAAAAAAAATAAAAAATTTCTGGGTTGATAGTACTTTTTTTTTTTTTTTTTTGAACGGCAAATTTCCACTCTTTGTGGGACTTGAACCCATGACCTCCCCTTAGGTGTTCCTAGAAGCTTTGCTTCTACCATTGGGCCACCAACCCCAATGGCCGGGTTGATATTATTACTTGCGTTTTAAACATGTCTGAACCAGAACAAGTCTAGTATTAATATCTGTACTTTAAAAAAAAATTTGCCGGGTTGATAGTACTTGCGTCTAAATGTTTAAACACTTGCGTTTAAACATATCTGAACCAGAAACAAGCCTAATTGTTATTGTTGTGATAAATAGACTGGTTTTATATCAATCTGACATGGCTAATTTCTAGCATTTTGGAGGTTATCAATCATGCACATTGTATTATTTTCATTTTATCCAACGGTTTCAAGAGTAACACAAAAACACGCAACATGTAGTAGTGACCGATCAAGATCATGAACCAAACCTACCACTGTAACTAAAATCAAAGCCACATGCATTAATAGCTGGTTTGGGTGATAACATACTTGGAAATTTGGGCTATTAATGCAGCGTACAACCTGTAGAAAAAGAGGAACCATGCAAAGTTTGAACTCTGCAGGTTGTGTTGCGTCAAGAATCTCTTCCAGTTCTCCAAGAAAAAAAAATCTCCTTTGTACAGTTAGTAACCGGCCAGTATTTCAATAACCCTCAGATCTGCACTCCTTTCGATAAACCAGTCTACTTATCACAACAATAACAATTAGGCTTTGTTCTGGTTCATATATGTTTAAACGCAAGTACTATCAACCCAAGAATTTTTTTTTAAAAGTACAGATATTAATACTAGACTTACTTGTTCTGGTTCAGACATGTTTAAACGCAAGTAATAATATCAAGTGTTTACATTTAGACGCAAGTACTATCAACCCAGCAAAAATTATTTTTTTTAAAGTATAGCAATATGGTATGGAAATGAAAGAGGATGAAAAACTTGTTTTTATGGTGTAATTTTTTTAAAAAAAATAATGTCGTATAAAAAAGTTATGGCCGTTTTAAAAATGGGGGTGGAAGTGTGATTATTTTTTATTATATTTTAAACATGTGTCACTTCCTTATTGGTTTATTATGGGAAGCCTCTTGGAGAGGTCTCGGAACCTATGATGACTCTCCCAAGAGATGGGAGGTGGCTATTTTGGTAAAGTCACTTTGGTCAATGGCTATTTTCGTGATTTTTCCAGAAAATAAACGTTGGCAGACGTGGGTCCCACGTTGAAGACCAAGTATTAAGGAATTTCTGTTTTGTTTCCTTTATTTAAGAAGCATCAGTCTTTGTTTTTATCATTCACTTTCAATTAGCCGAAAAAGCATTGTAATCAAATTTGTGATGATTTTTGGGGCTGTTTGGTTGATTAAGTGATGAATCATTAAGATGATCTGAATGGTTAAGAGGCTCTGAATGGTTAAGAGCTGAATCATTCAGCATCCCTTATTAGCTTAATGGTTCAGCACTTAATCATTCCATTCAGATGCTGAAACAAACAGTCTGAAGCAAGAAACAAAAGGATCCAAGCTCGAGCGATGGCCCGTCGGGCTGGCTCCCGCTTTCGTTATATGGAAACTCACATTCTTCAGGCTCTACTGCCAAAACAACCACCACCGGAAGCATTGCTTCCTCCCTACCATCTAACTTATGTCGCCACTTCTCGTTTTCCGAGATCAAAGCTGCCACTAAAAACTTTGATGTGTCTCTACTTCTTGGTGTCGGTGGATTCGGTAAAGTTTATAAAGGCGAAATAGATGGCGGGACCACTAAAGTTGCTATAAAACGGGGAAACCCGTTATCTGATCAAGGTGTAAATGAATTCCAAACGGAAATCGAAATAATTTATAAACCACTTTTTGTTCAATCTTAAATGGTGTAAGTACTATTTTTGCATTTTCGCTTTTGATCAAGTTGAGCCTCATTTTGGCTGTGTGTCTAGTTCATCTCCTACGCATCTTCAACGTGGGATTCATTTCAAGCCTCCATCGGTAATTGACTCTAATACCAATTGATATGGATACAAACAAAATTGGAAACAAGAAGGAAGAAAGATATGAGGATTCTTGGAGCAATTTTATGATATTCATTCCTTAAAATAGAATGGCCTTTTATAGGCTTACAATCCAAGGAAAACAACAATGAAAAATACCCATTTAACTCGACTAATGAGTAATGAACCCATTATCAACACAACTACAAATAAATATCACAACATATATCTTACCTTCTTCTCACCAATAGGGCTGCAAACGAACCGAAACGAACACGAACATGGCCTAGTTCGTGTTCGTATGTTAAGAAAATTATGTGTTAACGAACAGTTCATGAACACTTACCCAACGAGATTTTCTGTCCATGTTCGTTTGTTAAGAAAACGCTCATGTTCGTGTTCGTTTGTTAATTTTGTTCATGAACACACACGTACACAAATGGACATTAATGAACACAAAAATAGTGTTCATGAACGGAAACAAACACAAACGAACATATATTACTTTTGAATAACATCGAATTCACATACATTAAGACATTAGCTATATCCACCTAAAATATAACATAATTGTCCAAACATACTTAGTACTGGAGAAGGGTGTTTGAGGTGGAGAGCATCAACGCTAGAACATGGAAACATATATTGGATACAAAAAGTAGGTTTATTGATCTCATGAGCCATATTTACCTCATATATATATATATATATATATATATATATATATATATATATATATATATATTATTTATTGGGTAAAATAAATAAAAATAAAAGAATATAAAAAATGCGTAAAAATTAAGAACCTTAATAAACTATCAAACACAAACGAACATAAACGAACACGTTATCGAACGTTCACGAACATAAACGAACGAACGCGACCTTTGTTCATGTTCGTTCGTTTAACTAAACGAACAGAATTTTTTGTTCGTGTTCGTTCATTTACTAAACAAACGAACACAAACGAACTTCCCGCCGAACGGTTCATGAACGTTTCGCTGAAAGTTCAGTTCATTTGCAGCCCTACTCACCACCATGGGCGGAACCATAGGAGGGTCAGGACCCTCCTGCCGACAAAATTCCGGCTAAATCTTCATTTGATTAGCTATCGAAAAAATAAGTTTTTGGTAGTTATGACCCTCTAAATTGTCTTGTATACTTAAAGTGAAGAGGGAACAACAAGGATAAATATAAAAATCGAAGTATTATCCACTGGACTTTTGGTTTATGAAGCGTAGAATGTAGAAGAGATGAATGCATGAAGAAGATGAAGAGAAAAATAAAATCGAAGTATTATAGTTTGAAATTATCTCTGGGACTAATCTCATTACAGTTAAAGATGTTTTTTTTATCCAACTCTGATGTGAGAGCAACCATTGAGTTCAGAGGATATTGAGAATCCTAATAGTGGGAATACAAAATAAGATAATTCTACTATTGGAGGCCATGTAGTCCTAAGATCGATAGTAGGTAACCAGGTATCGAAAAATATAGTGCCCACCCTGCCAAGGCTATTGATTAGGGTGGCCGTATTGTTGGGTCATGGTGTTGCTAGACCTAAATACCTAATGATTTATGGAAAGAGTGTTGACCCTGAAAGTGGGCTTGCACTTTTGGTTCCTATATCCTGTTGAGAAAAACAATGCAACTGAGTACAGAAAATAAAGTAGGGCTGAGCAAAATTCGGGTTGGACCGAGTACTCATGATATCCGACCCATGTAAAGCCTGAAATGTGAAACATCTTAGTATTAAATTCATATAAAATCCTAGCCCAACCCATCCTAACACTACTAGAAATTTGGCTATTTGCTACAAAAGTTTTCCTACGAAAAAAAATGCGTCACAAATTTTGACAAAGTTGCTACGCATTTGTGATGACAAAAAAACTTTAATTTTTTTAACAAATTTGCTACACAATAGAGACAAATACTTGGGAATTTGCATAGGAAATGGCGTAGGAAATGCGTCACAAATTTCCTACACCATATATTCGTAGGAAATGGGTTGAAAATTGCGTAGTAAATGTGTAGTAAATGGTTTCCGACGAGGCTTTTTACAACATCAAGATTTCGTTGTAAATGCGTAGCAAATCAAAGTTTGGTAGTGAACATTAAAACCTACACGGGTTGTATAGAGCTCCACAACCCGTATTTAAGTACAAGGTACGAGGAATCAACGAAAAGAAAGAACTTGCAGTGTGTCAGAGTGTAAAAGCAACCCTCCATGGGTAGATTGCTCTACGGGTCATGGAGAGTCTGGTTGTTGGGTGCATTTAAACCTATGCCAAGCAACACTTTCAGACGACGACAAAAACAAAAACTTAAAAACTCTCACCGGAAAGCGATTTTGGACCTGTGGTTGAATGTGGTGAAGAGGACGTTAGATCCGTTATTCAGTGTAGTGACGGGAAGGCGTGCCCGATTTAAACCAGGAGTATGTAGAAGAACCGAAGTCATTTGACGTGCCACCAAGCCATCGATAGTATGCATACGAGACTTACCATGCCGGGGGGGGGGGGGACACATTGCGTTATGATCCACACTAGTATTTTCATCATATTGAGGGTGTGCTGCCACAGCCGATTGCGCCCAAGTGTTATTATTAGGTTTGCAGACGATGTTACAAATGAAAGCAGCAGCGAAGACTGACGCTAGACTGCTCATTTATTATTTGATTGGTCAAGACGGTCAACCGTTTGTACCCAAGTCGCTGATACATCAGGGCATTATGGGTGGGGCAGTTGAGGTTGTGATGCCTTACGTTGCCGAGGCAGAGGGCGAGCCTGAGCGGGTCATCGAGATGGAGGAGGCGGATCCTAATGCCGCACAGTATCCGTGGCACGTGTTTCATGCGGTCAGGTTGCCTACTGATGTATTCTATAATTCGTTACGTATGTAATAGTTCACAAAATTTAGAAGATACAAAAGCTAGAAGTGTCATAATAGGTGGTAAGAGTCATGAATATGTCATAAGGGTCATGTTTGTTTATGAATCACTGTGTGCAAACTACATACTCTGCTACATAAATTTTGCAATCGTTTGGTGTTCTAATTTAAATTTTGAAGACCAAACTCACATTCCCTCTTAACAATACTCCTAACTCTACACCTTTTACCTATCATGTGATTAGTACCCTCAACCTGATGGACGGTACAAGCCCTTTGATAATAATTTATAGCTACTAGTGGGTGTGCCCGCGCGTTGCGGCGGGTGAATCTGTTTTTTCAGTTCATCGTTGTTGGGGAACCAAATTGAGACGAAGATTATTTTAATTTTGGAGTTACACAAATCCCAAATTTTCTGAAACAAATAGGTGAAATAGATTAGAAATGGGGAATAATGGTACAATTATAAGTTTACAATATTTTTTTTGTACAGCATTCAATTTATTACTAAAAATAAAGAAACAACCTGAAGCTGTGAAGAACAATCACCAAGAACACCATTACAACATACTACTAATCTCAAAGTTGGGCCAGGATTCCAAGAGAGACCCTGGAATTTGGACCTGTGGAAAATCCACAAAAACGCGATTTCTTTTATATGATCAACCGTATATTTGACTGGAAGGAACTTCTCCTCAAACACCTTTGCGTTTCTAGCAGCCCAAATACCCCAAAATGTCGCCAACATCACCGTGTGAACAATTTTCCTCCATCTTTTAGACCCTGGACTCTTGAGCAGCGTATTAACCCAATCTGAGAGCGAGGGTATGTGTCTAGGCCATGAAATCTTCATCCACCCCAGCACGTTCCAACATATCGCAGTCAATCTGCAATTGAGGAAAGTATGGTCAGCGTCTTCGTCTCTATATCCGCCTTTAGTGCACAACTTATCTTGTAAAAGCACTCCTCTCTTCAAAAGTTCAATTTTAGTCGCAACACTCCCCTAAACGGCCCTCCAACAGAGAAGGTTGCTTTTGAGAGGCGCCCATCCATTCCACAAAAAATTCTGCTCCTCAACCTCGGTGCTGACCGAAGAGACAATATCCAACCAAACCCCTTTAGTCGATAAGTTGCCTCCATCTTTGTAATCCCAGATCCAATTATCAGCCCCATCTTTGAAAGAGAATCCCTGCAGCAGACCCAGAAGCTCTTGAAGCCGCGAGTTTTTGACTGCAGTGTTAGGGCGTTTCGACCAATCCCATTTCCACTCAACAACCGTCCCACATAATGGTGGTGCTAAAGTACTAAAGTGAAAATTACTTTAGCTTTTTGTAAATCAACTTGAACTATATTTTGTGGTTTAAAAAAATGAGAATACAGTGTGCATTTAACCTTAAAAGTCGAACCGCATAAGTAAACTAAGTCAAGTAAAAAGACAAAAATGTAATTCAAACTTACAAGACAAGAGTATTCATCACTATATGGTTTAAGAGAACTAATGTTTGGGAAAGAAATATTACCAAGAATGAACGGATCTAAATATTACATATCAGCAATGCCCGAAAGTATTTCCATTTTCTCCGGATGCCCATGATTGCTCAGAAAATCCAATCCCGCCCCTTCCTGCTGCTGCATTTTTTCATCCTTTTTTTGCTTCCCTGCACAAAAAATACTAATTTTTGGCCGTTTGTGAAGATTTAACGTCCACATAAAAAATTCAATGAAACTCCCAACAGCAAACTGTACTGTAGTCACGGTTATTAGATTTGGGAAGACTTTCAAAACCTGCAGCGTTGATCATAAGAATGTTACATATTAACAGACCTTTAAAGTCATAAAGGCTCACATGTACAGCAGTATAGGATCTACATGGTCCATTACTACAGCTTTAGCAACATGCTAATCAAAACAAACATAATAAGTGTTGTCATGTTGTGAGCTACTAATGTACACTTTCAAACAATCAATGTTGTCATGTATAATCTCCCAAAAATTGGATTTGATAACATAATCTAATGCCAAAAAGAACAAAGTATACATGTAACGGATGAGAAAAACAATAGTGAGAATGGTAGGGTTTAAGAGCCTGTAACATACTACTGAAAAGAAGATTGAAAACATATTTAACTAAGAAATTGAAAATTTCATACCATGAACACAGCCTTGCGCATTGAAGACAATCATAATATTTTAACAAGAATAGTGATAGACTGTCATGAGGACAACAACTTCCAAGTAATCATCACCGCCTTCATATCCGTAATGTAAATCACGATACATAAAAACCACTATTGAATGGAAAATTGATGGGAGATTAAATAGCAAACTTGAGGGTGAATGGTCGATTGATTGGCAAACTGATGGAATTCCTTGAATGCCAATGAATTCTGAATTAAATGTGCAGACCTGAGGGATTTGTAACTGAAATTTCACAGGTTGTGGATACCCAGGCATACAAATGCATGATAAGGGTTTAAGTGATTGCATTGGTAGCTTAATTTT
The DNA here is from genome assembly GCA_030844895.1 of Ambrosia x helenae. Classification (NCBI taxonomy): domain Eukaryota; kingdom Viridiplantae; phylum Streptophyta; class Magnoliopsida; order Asterales; family Asteraceae; genus Ambrosia; species Ambrosia x helenae. Next base: position 111,427 of record JAUTDX010000422.1, read on the forward strand.
AATGAGGGGTATTTATGGAAGAAAATGGTAAAAATGGTGGGATTTGTGAGGAGCCTTTTGGAATGCCATCTTAAAAATGAGGTAAAATTACCTTTGAAGCCATCTCTCCTCTTTAATAAGGTAACATTACATACCTAATTCAGTGGCGAGTACAATGCATTAGGTTTGTGAATCTCTAATATGGCATGAAAACATCTCATGAACCAAGAACAAAAGTCATGATTTTAGGTCTAACATAAACGAAATCATGTCGGTTTCATGTTGAACCCTGAAGCCTATTTTTCTTAAACGTAATGTAAAATTAAACTTAAACTAGAGGCTACAATTAATAAAATTTTAAAACCCAAATTCACTTGTTTCTAAACAAATCTATAGCCCAACAGTGAGCAGGCCAACAGTGAACAGCCCAACTATATACTTGATTTCTGTTTGTTTGTCGATTGTTTCGTTTTTTGTTAGTTTCTGAATTACTTAATTACTTAATGAGAAATGTTTTTAGTATTGTTTAGCGAACTGATTCTACGAACCTGTAGTTAGCATTAAAATATACAAATGAATAGACAACCATAAAACAGTTGACTTTTTGGTCAAAGTAAGCCAAATTAGTAGCTAACTTGTGTATTGGTATACAATCCACACTTATGCTGTAACACTTGATAGAAATATATATATCATTTTTATTTAAAATTTAGCATTTATTTCTTTTTATATTTTAACTGTTTTATTATTATTCAAACATTTTTTATAACATAAACAAAGCATAGACAAAAAAAATTATAGGATGAAGAAGTAAATGTACTGAATGCTTCGTCTTCAATGCACTTACAACATTTCATAGTGGCCACCGTCTTCACTTTCTGAATCTTTGGAAAAACCACTTGTAATACCTTGTGGTTAGATGATCCCCACAAACGATTCCAATCACTAGCCCAGTTACAACACCAATAAGTATAACAACCCAATCAATCCCATTTGGGAAGTCGGACTCGGTATCTTCTTTGAAGGAAACTGTAGGAGGCTTTGATTCTTCTGAATCTCCACATTGCATGGATAAGGGGAATCCACACAATGCCTGATTTCCAATGTAAGAATCGTTCGAAAAGGTATTGAATTGTTTACCTAGTGGTATGCGTCCTGTGAGGTGGTTGTTGGATACATTTAAGAACCCAAGGAAATTCAGTTGTACCAAGTCTTGAGGTATCATCCCATAGAGCTTGTTACCAGAAAGATCTAGTGCTTCAAGATGTGTGAGTTTCCCAATGGATGATGGGATGACGCCAGAAAGTTCATTGTTAGAAAGGTTGAGCAATTGAAGACCACTGAGAGTTTCGATAGACTCTGGAATCTTCCCTCTAAACATGTTACTCGAGAGATCAACGGCGAAAAAGGTGTTTGGGATCTTCACATAATCCATCTTATGACCTTTGTTTGTTATTTGTAACGAGAACTCATAGCTGTAAAACATGCCACCGTCCTTATAGTATTCCTTAATAGTTGTTTCCATATATGTTGCATTCGCCGTGGTCTCCTTCATTGCTGCCCATTCTTGGAAATACTGATATGGCAAATCACCCGAAAACGAATTGTGTGAAAGGTCAATGATGCGCAATTTCAGGAAGTTGACTTTGACTTTACTTGGTAATCTTATAAGACCATGAAATTTGTTGAACCTGAGAATGAGAACCTGTAGCTCTGAAAGTGCTCCCAACCAGAAGGGAAACGTGTCATATATAAAGTTATATCCAAGATCTAGGATTTGGAGTGATGCACACTTCTCCAATGATCTAGGTACCTCCCCCTCCAATTTATTTTCACTTAAATCAATCAGCACAAGCTTACTTTTAGTATTGAATATGTTGGGAATTGTTCCTTGCAAAGTGTTGCTTCTAAGTTTCAACACTTGCAAACTAGAATCGCTTAATTTCTCCATGCATGGAGGAATCAAGCCAGTAATGTTGTTGAATGACAAGTCAAGCACTTGGAGAGACAACACGTCACATATCGATTGTGGAATTTCTCCGGTAAGATTATTGTTTGAGACAGAATAGAAGACGGTGGTTGGTGGTGGCACCGGGATCGATCCATGCAGCATGTTGTAACTTAGGTTCAGCTCCCGTAAACTAACCCAAGGAGCAATTGGTGAATGTTGCTCAAAACCCATTAAGAGATTTTGACTAAGAGAAAGTATTTCCAGTGTTTCCTTACTAATGTTCCACATCCATCTGGGTATCAGGCCCTCAATTTTATTGTCATCAAGGTACAAAGCCTCGAGTTGATTTTGAAACTGCAAAAATTCAGGAATGACTTTCAAGTTACAGGAGTCCAAACCTAAAGCTATGAACTTCGGTTGCGTTTCATTTGTGTGGCTATCTATGGCCGAAAGTCTGACATTGTTTCCATCTAGAAACAAATATTTAAGTTTCGTAAGAGAAAGAAAGAGATAAAAGTCCACCGTGACATTGTTATGAGACAACCAAAATGTTTCAAGATTTTGGAAATTCAGCAATGAGCTTGAAAGTCCTTTCAACTGATTTCTGGAAAGGTATAACTTTTCAATGTGGGTCAGATTGAAAAATGATGATGGAAGTTCACCATACAGGTTGACACCACCAAGACCCAAATAAGTGATCTTGTTTAGCTTACCAAACCAATCAGGCAGCTTCCATCTATCAAAGTTATTTCCGGAGATATCCAAATGTGTGAGGTTTGAAAAGATTTCTAAAGAGGGAAGGCTACCTGTGAACTTATTAAGACTTAGATCCAGATATGTAAGTTGTGTCAGGTTGCTTACTGATGCAGGTATAGTCCCCGTGAAAGCGCAGTTCTTCAAATCCAAGATGTTCAGGTGTGTGAGATTCCCGATTGAAGCTGGTAATTCAAAATCAATGTTGACATCTGAGAGAAAGAGTTCTCTTAGAGTCTCACTTGAATTTTGAACTAGATTTTGGAAGTTAGAACCTTGCAGCTTTAACCCGTAGTTTCCAGTTAGATCCACCGAAACCAAATGTCTGAGCTGTGAGATTTGTCTTGGGACTTCCCCATTGAAGCCAGACCACGACAGATTCAGATTTGCTAACTGCGAGAGTCGTCCTATTCCAGATGGAATTTGAGACGAACTGAAATCGTTAAATGCAAGGTTTAGTGTACGGAGGTGAATGAGGTTGAAGAGAGTGTTGTTGGAAGAGATAGGGCCATAGAGAAAGCTGCTGCTCAAGTCGAGTCCGATCACATGATCGAACCTGCACTCGACCCCATCCCATAAGCAGCAATTTCTCGTACCGTCTGATATATTGAGGTTCCATGAAGCAACCTTTGGATAAGCACCAGAATCACTCGATGCAAACTTGTAAATAGAGATGCTCTCTTTGAATTGGAATAGGTGAGAGCACTCATCAGCATGGCTCAATGAAGACAACTTATTGGCCAAGCCATATTCAAGAACAAGTAGTAGTATTAGTATCAACATAATAAGCACATGAATAGTATTTGCCATGATGTTAATTAAAAATGAAGTTAAGTTTATGTAGACGAAGGTTCATTATATAATCAACTTCCATGAATAGAAAAAAATAAAATAGGCAAAACAATACATAATTTGGTCAAAAAGTAGAATAAATAAAAATAGATTAAAGATATAGACGTTAAACATATGCTTAACAACAGACGTAAAAATTGAAAATGTAAACAAAACTTTAATGTTGGTGGAAAAATGATGGGATAAAGCTTAAAAAGAAGATTAAAGCTAAAAATTGTATATAAGTTGCATTATTTTAAGAAGAAATCACTTAAACGTGCTAAAATTGTATATACTTTTTGAGTCATGAAACAAAAAATTCAAGAAATATATACTGTTAATAAACCACGCCAAAGATGTACATGTATCTATCCATTCAAAGAAAACAGTGCAATTGTGAAAAGTAACACTAATGTGTTTAATACATAGTCACATAGTTCGCGGTATGATTCGGTACGGATCGTGGAACGGGAACGCAATTCGCTAGGTCTCTAAAATTCGGCACGAGCGGGGGTAGGCTTATTTCGGATCGCTTCGGTACGATGTATTGTATAAACTATAAATACCCACCTTTTACAACATAAAATATATAAATAAAACACAACTCTTATTGAAATAACTAAAAAAAAACAAGTAGATAAAGTTTTGGGTTATAATTGTAAAAGCAAAAAACATTAAGGTGTAAGTGTGTAACTTAGTTAAAAGGGGGTATTAGGTTAAAACCAACAATCAGCCGTCATCATCACTTTCATCCTATCCTCATTTGCAAATTCAAACCTTCATCTTCTTCTTCAAGCTTCAATTTCTTCATATTCATAAACCTTGGATTTCATGTTTTCAACATGAATCAAATGCTTTGTGTCTTGGGTTTCACCAAATAAGAGTTGCAAACTGGGAACGTCATTTTCATGTACCGAATCACGATCTGGAGCGAACCCGGAACACGTTCGTACCGCATTTCGGTACGGGCGATTTGGATCGAAGATCATGGCTCCACCAGCGAACTATGTGACTATGGTTTAATAACTACATAAATAGGAAATCCAAATCCAAATCAAGGAAACAGGGGAAGACGATAGAATAACATGAAACAATCCAACCAATAAGCAATCAAAAGAAAAAAAAATTAGAAGTGTACTTGCCAAAAGAAAAAAAAAAGGTTTAACCGGTTGTTTTATTGCAGCCCATCCAAGGTTGTTTAAGCTCAGATCCAGTTGGTAAAAATAATAATAAAATTTTAGGCTCTAGCGTTAAGCCGGCATATATATAAAGATCCGAATTCACTTGTTTCTATACAAATCTATAGCCCAACTATATATCTACAGCCCATTTTGAGTTTCTTGCTTCTATATTGGGCTTTAACTGAGAACCCTTACAATCTTAACGTATCACAAATCGTAATTTGCTTCAACTGTTCAAACCCAACTTTTGGGTTTCAAAAGTATCATCTGTTCTTTTCAATTTTGTACTTATCTCAGTTGAAATTGAAACTAAGTATGCTATTAATATTGAGTGGTTTTATAGATTATAATGGTGCTTTTTCAAGCAGGAAAAAAGAAAGTATGATGTGTGTGTACCATAAGAAGATAGAATAACTGTTTGTTTGCCGTTAAAGTTTAAATTTGATTATTTTTAATGAACGGCAACTTTCATTTAAAAAAAAAACCGGCACCTAGCAAGACGCTAGGCCCAAAACGACAACAGAGGAAAAGGAAACAAATATTACAAAGAAAAACCACACCAATTGTTCCACGACAAGGCCTTATACGGGGACCTATTTTTAATCCACAGGTAGCTGAGCGATTTGATATCTTCCATGACTTTTGAAACACATGCCTCCTTATTTGAGAATATGAGCTCACTCCTCACTTTACATATGCACCAACGCGCCGTCATAATGATCCTTGAATAAACTTGTTTTTAACCCGATAAGGCAAATACGGGCAGTATACCGCACCAACTATACTAATCAACTGCCATATCATCGTAGAGAAGTAGCATGAGGAAAACAAATGATCACTTAACAATATATTGTTTGGATATTAGTTATCAATTCAATAGTTCATTAGTTGATATAACTAACTATTTTTTTGTTAATAAGTTTATAATTTACATTTTAGTTATTTAGTTCAGCAGTCTATTAGTTAATTCCGCTACAAGTTGAAGTCGAAGATACGAATCCGGTAGTTGGATCATGCTATACAAACTTCCCAGAATTAAGCTCTCAAATTTCACCAAATCCTAGAACAACCATGGATTGTGTCATAATTTTATCTCAACGATTTAGAAGTAAAATATACAAAAAAAAAAATTAATAACAAAAAAAGTTTTACGTATTTATCACATTCATGTATTCTGTGGAGAAAATACATCATGATCCAAGTATTTGATTTGCATCATGTTGGAATTAAATAAGAAGCATGCTGAGATGAGTAAAACCAAAGTATTAGAATGAACTATGCATTTGATTTGGTTGTTTATGTTGGAAGTTATGTCCAAAACCAATATGTTACAAATGATATAATATGATAATATGGCTCAAAGAAAGTAGAGGGGCTGATTAGTCATTTCAGCAAGATGTTATGTGAGAAGAAATAAGGTTCAGGCTGTAAGTTCATGACTTGTGAAACTTCAGGGACCAAAGTTATCAAAAAGAATCTTAGGTCGTTGGCTTCTGATTTCAGGTCGTTATAAGGGTTTGCAATCAGATTTCTAGGGCTAGTTAATTCTGTTTGATTTCTCAATAATTTTCGTTCATTCTTGTTTCTTTCTTTTCGTTTGGTCTCACTTAATAAAAGCCCTAATCATTTGAGTCAAATTATTATCTTGTTCATGTTGTTTCATTTGATCTGTGATACTCTGTTTAGTCTTTGTTGTGTTGATTGATTTGTATTATTCCGTGTAATTTCTCAACAGTTTAGATTGCACCTTCGTCTATTCAGTATCATGGATAGTATTGAATTATAGATGGAAGTGGAAAGTAATGAATTGTATGAATGTGATATGTACTCATTGACAATATTCAAGAGGATGATTTTGTGTGATGTTGCCATGTTGGTTGTGCTCTTTAGTAAACTGTCTATAGGTGTTGACCAGAACTGTTCGACCCGAACCGTTACGACCCCTACCATTTCAAGCCGTACCATTTCGAGCCGACCGTTTCGACCCGAACCGTTTTTTCGACCTGTACCGATTCGATCCGTACCCTTTCGACCCGTATAGTTTCGATCTGAACCGTTTCAAACCGTACCGTTTCGACCCATACTGTTTCAAACCGTAGCGTTTCGAACGGTACCGTTTCGACCCGTACTGATTCGACCACATCCTTTTCAAACCGTACCGTTTCGACATGTCGACCCATACAGATTTCAACCAAACATGATTACAAATATCATTCTGATTACATCGAAAATGGATCTGATTAGTACCTACTACATATATAGATGAAACAAATTTTATGTCTTTATTTCTACTAGTACTAAGCAGCAAACTCATAATTTTGTATTGAAAATTTCACCAACAGAGGAATGTAGCTAAAAAACAATTTGGTTACTTTAATTTAATAGATTAATCAACTATGAGAAGTTATGTATGAAACGCTTTTGACCATCGCTGCTGCTGTTTGGATTAATTCGTTTGACCATTATTATTAATTCCAGTATAGCGAAAAACATGTACAGCAAGTATATGTATGTTGATTAGTTTTTGACCTGGAAAATAGGAGTACTAATTCAGAAAATAAACGTTGGCAGACGTGGGTCCCTGTTTTGGTGGTGAACGTTGAAGACCAAGTATTAAGGAATTTCTGTTTTGTTTCCTTTATTTAAGAAGCATCCGTCTTTGTTTTTATCATTCACTTTCAATTAGCCGAAAATCATTGTAATCAAATTTGTGATGATTTTAGTCTTTTTCATTCAAATTTGCTAGTTATTACTCTGATCTAACATTTGGTATCAGAGCTGTGTTCTGATCCAATTTGTATGCCAAAATTCATTCGATTTGAGAAAACGTCAGTAGCCACCACAAACCCTAACCCTCCTAAAGATAACCCAATCACCTTTCAGTGTCCGATTCTCACAGCAACCAATTATAATACCTGGGCGATTAAAATGGAAGTAATAATGGATGCCCACGGGTTGTGGGAAGCCATCGAGCCACCAACCGGAGAGGTTGTGGACGATAAGAAAAGTAAACAGGCCCGAGCTTTCATTTTTCAATCGATTCCTGAAGAGATATTGTCACAAGCTGCGAAGAAGAAGACGGCGAAGGAAGTTTGGGATTCACAGAAGTCACGATACGTCGGGGCTGAACGAGTACAAAAGGCCCGTTTACGTATCCTGAAAAGTGAATTTGAGGCAATGCAAATGAAAGATGGAGAAGCCATCGATGACTATGCTGGAAAGTTGTCCAGCATGATCTCTAAATAAACCGGTTTTTTAAATCGATTATAAAAACCGATTTTTCCAACCCGGTCCCAACCGGTTAGAAATAATATAGAGTTTAGTTTGCAAATCCAGTTTATTAACTAAACCGGTTACTAAAAAACCGGTTTTTAAAGCTGTGGAAAAAACCGGTTGACAAAAAACCGGTTTCGGTTGCTGAAAAATAACAATTTTGTACTACACCTCCTAAATCGAACTATGTTGAAGTCATCCATAGTTTCAGATGCAGCTACTCAAAAACCTTCTGTTCCAACAGTCCCTTTCATGACAGCTAGGATTTTCAGATCTGAATTCACCTACAGTTTTCCGGTAGCTCCTGGAAGAAAATTCGTGCGCCTTTACTTCTATCCCTCGTCTTATGCTAAGTTTAATGCCTCCCAAGGTGTATTCTCTGTTGTTTCTGGAACATATACCCTTTTGAAAAACTTCAGTGCATATGAAACCACAAATAATCTGAACTATGATTACATCACAAAGGAATATTCTGTGAATGTCGATTCTGGAACATTGAATTTGACGTTTACACCTGCTGATGGAACTCCTGATTCGTATGCGTTTGTCAATGGTATTGAAATCGTTTCGCATCCCGATATTTATGCTTCTGATGGAAGTACAATGCTTGTTGGTCTTGGCACGTCTTTTGACATCAACAACTCCACGGTTCTTGAAAATGTCTATCGGTTAAATGTTGGCGGTCAGTCTATTTCACCATCTGGTGATACTGGGCTTTTTAGACCGTGGGCTGATGATGTTGGAAAGTATTAATCAAGAAATTATGTTGACTTCAGAAAGTCAAACGACACAAAGAATAGGCGCCAAACATCAACAGTTGTGTCGGTTGTTATTGTATAAGTCGTGTCGGTTTAGAATAGATGTGTCGGTTAAGAATGGTAGTTAAATAACCGCCAAGTCTAAGGGTATAAATACCCATGTATGTTGTCATTTGTAAGTGTGTGGATCATTAATAATATTGTGTTTGTCAAACACTCAATCCCACCCTTTGTTCTCTCTAAACGAGTCCCTGCACATATGTGCATACTCAAATCAATCATGTGTTTATCTATATACCAAGTATGATTCGCTAAACAGGGCCAGATTCGAACATGGCATCAGAGCACACGGTTAAGAAATCCTGGAAGAAGAAAAAGAAGAAACCTGTGACAAGAAAAGTTGTACCCTGTTTTGCCGATCAAACGCAGAAACGTTTTGGAACAAGAATCGTTTACAAGAAACTTGAACTTGGATTCAGACATCGTCTCCCATCGTTTAGTCAAAGATTTAAAGGCCCATACCGTTTATAAGAACTTCATCGGAAAACAAGAAACTTCCGGCGAGTCACCGGAATTCGCAGAAAGCGACGTTTAATCACGTCAAAACGGTTATATCTATCCCTGCCCCTCGTTTATAATCGAAATCAAATACATGTATCTTAATCCAATCGAAAAAAAACAAGAATTTTTGGTTACTCTGTTTTGTTCGAACATAAACTTTTCCCGACAAATTTTTTAATCAAAAACAAGTTTGTTATCACAAGTTTGTTATCAGTCAAGTGTTGTTTCCAAACGTTCGAACATACAAAACGAAGTCGTTTTACGAAGAAAAACTTATCAAGGATTAAGATTTGTTACCGGGTTCAAGGAGGAAGAACCGAAACCAAAATTTTTTTTGTATTCGATTGACCGATTCTTGTAGTAAGGAATCAAGAATCATAATCTGTTCGAAAGTTGTAACGATCGATCAGAAGTTTTAAGGAAAAAGAAAACAAAGTGTGTTGTTTTCTTGGGCAAAATTTACGTGGATAGAAAAAGAAGAAGTTGACTTTTGCGAAGTCAAACAAGAAAAATAATATTATATTATTTAAGGATATTGTGAAGAAGGTTATTATCAGTGTTTGTTGGGTTTGATTCACTGATCAAAAATTAAGTTGTTAAGAAGAAAAGAAGTCTTGTCGGCCAAAAGAAAAACGGAAATTTAAGGAACAGCAGGTTCGAAAATTCGATCCAGGAAGAAATTAATCAACAGCAGTGTAGCAGAGAGTTGATTAAATCTAGTGGTGGTCGAACAACCAGTGGTCTGTTCCTAGTAAAAGGTCAGAAATTCGATCGAGGAAGAAATTGATAAATAGCAGTCTAGCAGAGAATTTATCAAATCCAGTGGTGGTCGAAAGACAAGAAGGTTCTCACCAAAAAAGAAAGAAAAATGATGGAGTGCAAAGAATTGATCATTATAAGTTAGAAAAGATAGCGGCGAAGAAAGAGATTGAAGAAGAAGTCAGTGGTATGTTTCTTCCAGATTATTGTAGAAGTGTATTCCCCAAAGCGCATCCCATAGGCAGGTAGCCAGAAGAAGATGCACAAGTGATTAGAAAGATCATTCGAATACAAGCAATGGAAGGAAACAAGGCTTTCAATCATACGCCAGTAAAGTTCAAGAAGATGACAGAATAGATGAACAAGAACAGAGAAAAACGAAGTTTAAAAAATTTCATGATTAGGGGCGTGAATGTTGGAAAGTATTAATCAAGAAATTATGTTGACTTCAGAAAGTCAAACGACACAAAGAATAGGCGCCAAACATCAACAGTTGTGTCGGTTGTTATTGTATAAGTCGTGTCGGTTTAGAATAGATGTGTCGGTTAAGAATGGTAGTTAAATAACCGCCAAGTCTAAGGGTATAAATACCCATGTATGTTGTCATTTGTAAGTGTGTGGATAATATTAAGTTTGTTTACATAAACAATCCCACCCTTTGTTCTCTCTAAACGAGTCCCTGCACATATGTGCATACTCAAATCAATCATGTGTTTATCTATATACCAAGTATGATTCGCTAAACAGGGCCAGATTCGAACAGATGATACACAATACATATTTGGGGCAGGTGTAGGGGTTCCTGTGGCTACTGACCCGAACATCACTATCAGTTATCCAGCAGGTATGCCTGATTATGTGGCACCAGTTGATGTGTACAAAGCCGCCAGGTCAATGGGTCCAACCACAGCAATCAACATGGGTTACAATCTGAGTTGGTACTTTGATGTTGACACAGGCTTTTCGTACCTAGTTAGACTTCATTTCTGTGAAATTTTTCCAGAAATAACCAAGATTAACCAGCAGGTGTTTCAAATCTTCATCAACAATCAAACTGCTGAGACTGAAGCAGATGTAATTGCTTGGGCAACAAAAAAAGATGTTCCGGTGTATAAAGATTATGTTGTCTTTTTTGCTGGGGGGGCTCCAAGACAAGATCTTTGGCTAGCATTGCATCCGAACTCTGCATCAAAAGCACAATATGCTGATGCGATCTTGAACGGTGTTGAGATATTTAAGATAAATACGAGTGACGGTAATCTTGCAGGATCACTTCCATCACCAGCTCCAGTACAACCAATCATTGATCCAAATAGAGGAGCATCTAGAAAGTCGGGTAAATCTAACAAAACTGGGGTGATTGGTGGTGGTGTTGGGGGTGGCATTGCTGCTATTCTCCTTATCGGTTTGTTTGTTTGCTTTTTGACCCGTAGAAGCAAGAAACAAAAGGATCCAGGTTCGAGCGATGGCCCGTCGGGCTGCCTCCCACTTTCGTTATATGGAAACTCACATTCTTCAGGCTCTACCGCCAAAACAACCACCACCGGACCCTACCGTCAAACTTATGCCGCCACTTCTCGTTTTCAGAGATCAAAGCCGCCACTAAAAACTTTGATGAGTCTCTACTTCTTGGTGTCGGTGGATTCGGTAAAGTTTACAAAGGCGAAATAGATGGCGGGACCACTAAAGTTGCTATAAAACGGGGAAACCCGTTATCTGATCAAGGTGTAAATGAATTCCAAACGGAAATCGAAATGCTTTCAAAGCTTCGTCACCGCCATCTGGTGTCATTAATCGGTTATTGTGAAGATAACAACGAAATGATTTTGGTTTATGATTACATGGCTCACGGAACCCTCCGTGAGCATCTTTACAAAATCCAAAACCGACCATTACCATGGAAGCAACGCCTCGAAATCTGTATAGGTGCGGCCCGCGGGCTTCATTATCTTCACACGGGTGCCAAACACACCATCATCCACCGTGATGTCAAAACAACCAACATTCTGCTAGATGAGAAATGGGTTGCCAAAGTTTCCGATTTCGGGCTCTCAAAAACCGGCCCCGCTTTGGATCACACTCACGTAAGCACCGTGGTCAAAGGTAGTTTCAGGTATTTAGATCCCGAATACTTTAGAAGACAACAATTGACCGATAAATCCGATGTATACTCATTTGGGGTGGTCCTGTTTGAGATACTATGTGCCCGGCCCGCTTTAAACCCCACACTACCGAAAGAACAAGTGAGTTTAGCCGAATGGGCTCAACACTGCCACACGAAGGGTATTCTTGACCAAATTATTGACCCATTTCTCAAAGGAAAAATCTCGCCTGAATGTTTCAAGAAGGTGGCGGAGACAGCCGTGAAGTTTGTTTCCGACCAAGGGATCGAGCGACCATCCATGGGCGACGTGTTGTGGAACCTCGAATTTGCTCTGCAACTTCAGGAGAGTGCGGAATGATGTCACAGGGATGATTTCACAGGATCTTTTGAGAGAGAATTGAATAACAATGTGAAATGCATATTTACAAATGATAGAGTACAAGCCTATTTATACTTGGTGAATGGGTGTGTCTCTAATAGACATGACCTTTCAAACTATAATAACTAACTTGTGACACAATGGTTCACTTATTTATATTCTAGACTTAGGATATATAATATATACTTATGATAAATCAAATATTATATGCTAACATTCTCCCCCTTAATTTTGATTTATCTTCAATACTTTGCAGTGGGGTCTTGATCATCTTCATTGCGTCTTGCTTATAGCATTACTGGTCCAACATCTTCACATTGAATTAGATGAGCTTCCTCTTTTTCTTTTAGTTTTGGACATTCGTGTTTGAGGTGTCCAAATTCATTGCAATTGTAGCATCTTATATAGCTCTTGTTTTGTTGGTACCTCCTGTTGTCTTTGTTTCTTCAAGTCTTCCAATTTTTTGCTTTATCACGTCCTTGACTTGAATTTGCATGACCACAATGTTCACATTTATCTTCCTTGAATTTTCCTTTAGCATCTTCTTTGGTGAATAAGAGTTTACTGTGTGATTCACCTTCTTCTGGTTTCTTGATGCGTTCTTCGTATGCCTTTAGTCTTCCGATAGCTTCTTGAAATGGCATAGTTTTAAGATCGGCAAATTGCTCGATTGTAGCAACAATTTGGATGTACTTTTCTGGTACTGAACTGAGTAGTTTTCCGAACTAGTCTTTTGTTATCAATTGTAGATCCAAGGTTGTTGGCTTGTGAGACAAGTTTACTAATTTTGCCGGTAAAATCATCTAGTGATTCTGAGTCTTTCATCTTTAGAGCTTCAAAGTCTGATTCGAGTGTTTGCATTCTTGCTTCTTTGACTCTGTCTGCTCCTACGTATCTTGCTTTCAAATCTTCCCAAATGTCTTTAGCGTTTGTATGATGAGCGATTTGAAATACTAGTTCTTCTGGCATGGCTTGATAAAGATAAGCAATAGCTTTGGCATTTTTCTTTGCATCGACTTCACCTGTTGGTTCTATTGCTTCCCAAATTCCATGTAAAACTCTAAATTGTGAGACGTGTGTCTTAGCTAAAAGTCATAGACATACGTATCATTTAAATAATACTAGGGTTGAGACCCCTTTTTCTTTAATACATTCTGATGTGTGGGGTCCCGCAGAGGTTAATGGGGGACAAAACTTTCGTTTCTTTGTTTTATTTATTGATGATTGCACTCGTATGACATGGATCTATTTTCTGAAACATAAATCTGAGGTCTTTGAAAAATTTACTATTTTTTATACTATGATACAAACTCAATTTAAAACTAATATTCAAATTCTTAGATCTGACAATGGTGGAGAATACGTAAATGAATCTATGAAACAATTCTGTCAAAACAAAGGAATTATTCATCAAAAGACGTGCCCCTACACTCCTGAACAAAATGGCACTGTTGAACGAAAAAACCGTATTCTTTTAGAAATCACGCGGGCCTTCTTAATTGAGTCTCAAGTTCCCACAACCTTTTGGCCAGAAGCAGCCGCGACTGCTACATACTTAATTAATCGTCTTCCTACCAAAGCCCTCAATCTTAAAACCCCCGTTCAAGCTCTTTCTGATTTTACCAACATTCCTCCTCCTCTCACTTTAGAACCACGAGTCTTTGGATGCATTGTCTATCCTCATATCCCTAAACATGATCGAGGTAAACTAGGTCCATGCGCAGAAAAATGTGTCTTTGTGGGTTATGGAATTGATCAAAAGGGATATCGGTGTTACAGTCCAAAACGTCGCCATGTGTACACTACTCTTGATTGTAACTTCCTTGAAACCGAATTTTTCTACACCTGCCAATACAGTGGTCAGGGGGAGAAGCACATTGACCCACTGGATTGGCTAACATGGGCTCCCCCGTTAACGAGCAGAGATCATCACAGTACCCAACGAGACTCACCTACTTCCCCACATCCTGTTAATGCCACTGACCAAGCCACTGACTCACCTACTTCCCCACATCCTTGTCCCACGCCTGCACCTCAAAGTGGTGAACCTCAAAACTTTCAAACTACTCAAAACGAGGAACCGCAAAGTCCTCCGAGTATGACTAATAATGAATTTCCAAATGATACATCTAACAGTGAAATAGCAAGTGAACAGGTTATGCAGGAAGATCAAGAGGAATCAATACAGGAAGAACAAAATGAAACAACCAAGAAATACGTACTACCTCCTAGAGCCAATAGAGGAGTACCTCCAAAACGATATTCTCCAGAAAAGGAGACAAGATCAACTAGATATCCCATGGCTAATATGGCCAATGGGAAATTATCTGAAGAAGCTAAAGCCTTCACTACTGCCCTCCTTAATGAACAACTTCCAAACTCCGTAGAACAAGCCTTGAAGTCCAAGGAATGGAAAGAAGCTATGGAAATAGAAATGGATGCGCTTATGAAAAATGAGACTTGGGAAAAATGTACCCTTCCTTCAGGAAAGAGATCAGTTGGATGTCGGTGGGTCTTCACTATTAAACACAAACCAGATGGAACAATAGAAAGATATAAAGCTCGGCTAGTTGCCAAGGGATACACACAAACATATGGGATCGACTATTCTGAGACATTCTCTCCGTAGCCAAGATCGATACAATCCGTGTTCTTTTATCTATTGCTGCAAATGAAGGATGGCCACTTCATCAATTTGATGTTAAGAATGCCTTCCTTCATGGAGAGTTGGAAGAAGAAGTATATATGGACGCACCTCCTGGATTCACAGATAACTTCAAAAAACGAGAAGTGTGTCGATTGAAAAGGACCCTCTACGGTCTTAAACAGTCACCTCGAGCTTGGTTTGGTAGATTTACATTGGCTATGAAGAAATACGGATTCAAACAAAGCAACTCTGATCATACCATATTCCTCAAACGAAAAGGTAAACTCGTAACTTGTTTAATTTTATATGTTGATGATATGATTATCATAGGAAACGATAAAGAAGAAATGGAGAAGCTAAAGGCAAATCTATTCAAGGAGTTCGAGATGAAAGACTTAGGAAGACTGAAGTACTTCCTTGGAATTGAAGTCCTGAGATCAAAGCAAGGGATCTTCATATGTCAAAAGAAGTACATTCTTGATCTTCTTGCCGAAACAGGAATGATCGACTGCAAACCAGCTGATACACCGATGATGACCAACCAAAAACTATACATGGAAGAAGGAGCAAAATTGGCAGATAAAGGGAAATACCAACGTCTAGTGGGCAAACTCATATATCTCTCACATACTCGTCCAGACATTGCATATGCTGTGGGAGTGGTTAGTCAATTCATGCACCAACCCCAAGTCAACCACATGGATGCTGTTCGAAGAATTATCAGATACCTTAAAAGGACGGTTAGCTATGGTATTCTCTTCCAACCAAACAAACATTCGAAGATTCAAGCCTACACAGACGCTGATTGGGCAGGAGATCAACAGGACCGGAGATCTACATCAGGATACTTCACGTTAGTTGGAGGGAACTTGGTTACTTGGAGGAGTAAGAAACAAAAGGTAGTTGCTCTATCTAGTGCTGAAGCTGAATTCCGAGGTATTGCAAGGGGGCTGGCGAAGGTCTTATGGATACGCAAGCTTCTTACTGAAATTGGATTCATTCAGAAAGAAGCAAGCAAAATATTGTGCGACAACAAAGCAGCTATACAAATTTCCGAGAATCCTGTTCAACATGACCGTACAAAACATGTAGAAGTCGACAGGCATTTTATCAAGGAAAAAATCAAAATGGAACTATAGAACTTCAGTTCATTCGGTCAGAGGATCAACTGGCCGACATACTTACAAAATCAGTCAACGGAAGACTTTATAACAGTTGTCTACACAAGTTAAGTATCGGGAATACCACTACTCAACTTGAGGGGGAGTGTTAGAAAATGAATCAAGAGGGATCAGAAAAATATCATCATTTCCCATATTAGAAGATTGTGGCAGCTATGGATATCTCGACAACTAATCAAGATCAATGATATAGCCGTTGGGCTATTTTACCTTATTTAGATTATTTGTAAAACTTATAAATTGTACTCTTTTTGTCGATCTCTAATACACAAGAACAATATTCAATCTTTTATTCTCTGATTTTCATCAACTTTTAGTAGTGAATATGTTGGGAATTGTTCCTTGCAAAATGTTGCTTCTAAGATTCAGCACTGACAAATTAGAATTGCTTAATTTCTCCAAGCATGGAGGAATCAAGCCACTAATGTTGTTGAATGACAAATCAAGCAACTGGAGAGACAACAAGTCACATATCAATGGTGGAATATCTCCAGTCAGTTTATTGTTTGAGACGGAATAGAAGATGGTGGTTGGTGGTGGCACCGGGATTGATCCATGCAGCATGTTGTAACTTAGGTCCAGGTCATGTAAACTAACCCAAGGAACAATTGGTGAATGTTGCTCAAAACCCATTAAGAGATTTTCACTGAGCCAAAGTGTTCTCAGTGTTTCCTTGCTAATGTTCCAAATCCATCTGGGTATCAGGCCCTCGATTTTATTGTCATCAAGGGACAAAGACTCGAGTTGATTTTGAAACTGCAAAAATTCAGGAAAGACTTTCAAGTTACAGGATTCCAAACCTATGTCTTTGAACTTCGGTTGAGTTTTATTTGTGTGGATATCTATGACCGAAAAATTTAACATTGTTTCCACTTAGAGACAAATATTTAAGCTTCGTAAGAGAAAGAAAGAGATCAAAGTCCACCGTGACATTGTTATCATCCAAATAAAAATTCTTCAAGGTTTTGGAAATTCAGCAATGAGCTTGAAAGTTGTCCTTTCAACTGATTTCCGGAAAGGTATACCTTTTCAACATGGGTCAGACTGAAAAATTGTTAGGACCGGCAAACGCGTAATCCAACAATCACGGGGTTTATACCAGAGGTGCGGAATCCCTCTAGTATGTTCTAATAACAGGTACGAGATTGAAACAATGAAAAACGAGTAATTACTACACACACACGGGTCAAAAGATTATAGATTAATCACTAAAACAGAGCTCGAGTGTTTACAATGATCAAATCAGACTTCTCAGGCCAGGGGAGGGTGTTTGGAGAGTGTGTGAGGCAAGAACTGAGGTCTAGGGTTGAGAATGAGCCTATTTATACCTCCCGGGTACGATCAGCTCTTAGCAGGCGATTAGCCAAGTTCAGAGTAGGCGATTATGGCTAATCGCCTACAAGAACCAGTCAATCGCATGAACAGTAGTGCGAGTAGGGCCCCAATCGCATGCTGACAACTGCTAATCGCCTTCAGCCTCTCAACCACCCCAAAACGCGTATAAACGCCTCCAAACACCCCGAAACACGTCCAAACAACCAATATACTAGCCTAGGGACATCATGTACTAACAGACTCCCCCTTGGACCAGGCTAGTATACGTACAGAAATAACCAAAAGACAACGTTTATACCAAAAGCAAACAACTTTACAGACTCGATAAGCAGAAAAACAAATACAGCTAAACAAAATGACAAGCAGCATCTTCTGTCTTCATCTTCAGCTTGATGTTGTCCTTGTCCTTGTGATTCTCGACCAATCGCATCCTGCATGAACCTTGTTGGCGTAGCAAAACCGGATCACTCTTTGAAACTTCATCGCTTGATCGGCTTCAACCGGTAAATGC
Source organism: Ambrosia x helenae (assembly GCA_030844895.1). Classification (NCBI taxonomy): domain Eukaryota; kingdom Viridiplantae; phylum Streptophyta; class Magnoliopsida; order Asterales; family Asteraceae; genus Ambrosia; species Ambrosia x helenae. The sequence goes on from JAUTDX010000422.1 coordinate 129,630, forward strand.
ATGATTGGATGCTGGTACAATGTTTTCACGTCCTTCTCTGAGCAGTTGATCAACCACATAGGATCCCAAATCCTTATCTTTCTGCACGGGTTCGGACTGTTGCTCAAGACAATCACAGCTTCTGTAGTTGCTGCATCATAGTGCCAGTAGTACAGCTTAGAAGAAAAGTCTTGCTCAACCGGAACGATAGGAATCCTTGAGACACACTTCGGTGGCTTGATCTTGTGTTCCCAGATAGGCTTCAAAGTGAAAGGATGAATCTTGTCTGTTGGATATGATATGGGATACTGAGGCTCGAAATCTTTCCATCCCTCTGAGCTTTCTCGCTTCAACTTTGTGTAAAAAACCCTGAAGAGGAGGAGCTTTCTCTTTGTACAAGGGATAGTCGAGACGAACTAAATCACGAATGTACCAGAATGGCAGGCTCAGAATGTCTTTGTATTCCCGAAAGTACAACACACCTTCTTGCCATTTCACCCCGAGCATCCTCGTGTGACTCACGTACGCCCAACTAATCACATTGCCCGACATCTTCGACAATCTCTTCTTGAAGATGGATGCTCGCTCGACTGGTTTTCTTTTCTCTTCGGGCTTGAACCATTGGGGATAACGCTCTCTGATTTTGTCCTGTCGTGTCTTTACTTCATCAGGAACTTCAGCAGAGTCAGATTTCAACTTCTCTTCGGCCTCACGTACCATTTCTTCATCAATGTTTGGAATTCCAGCGCCCGAGTCATTCACAACGTACTCAGGAGTCGGTACGCTGGTTCCATCTTCGAGATTCACCTCATTATTCTCTGGATGCATCTCAGGAGGAATATTTTGACTTGCATTGGAAGATTCTCCAGATGCAGAGCCGTATACCTTAGCCATATCCTCTGATGTCATCTCAGGAGGTATCTCTCCTTCTTCCAGATCATATTCAGGCATGGCAGGTGGTGGGAGCAAGTTACCTTCGTCATCATATGCAAAATAACAATTCAAAGGCTCCACGTATTCAACTTGAACTATCGCTTTCTTCTTCACTTTATCACGTAGTTCTTGAATCTTGCTCATCATAGGTGCAGGCTCCCCCTGAGCAGAAGAACCTGCTTCGGGATCATTGCCCTTGCGATCATGACCTTTCTTTGTACGTCTTGATGCAGAACCACCCGATGATCCGCCACCGCCTGTGGCTCCAGGATCACCACCATCACCTTTACCATCACCATCATCATTGTCATCAGACTCATCATCGTCCTCTTCATCATCGTCATCTTCTTCACTATCCTCATCATCATCACCAGCCGTACTAGCTCCAGCTTCCGAACCACCAGTGAGTCTAGGTTGAGTTCCAGTCAACTCATTTAACCTAGTCCTCAGCCTTGAGTTTTGCTTCCTGTATTTGGTGATTCGGCGCTCATTGTTCACATTCGCGAGCTGGAGATCACTGTACTTCTCTTCAACACCTGTAAGTCTTGCCAAGGCACTTTGGTTAGACTGAATCAGTTGCTGGTGTGATTCCATGAGCTGCCTGTTCGACTCCAAAATCTGCTGGTTAGATAAAGTGAGTGCGTCGACAATAGCTCTCAATTCTGTGTTTGCAGTAATAGTCTCGCCAATCAATTCCAACATCGCCGTTTCATTCTCTTCTATTGTGGCGTTTTTGCTTCTCAACTCAGCTATTTCACGCGCTTGTGCAGCAACTAAAGCCGTAAGTTCGCTGACATGACGCTGAAGTTGTTCGTTGGTTGCTGGAGTCGAAGAAGAGGATTGGCCTGAAGGTTTTAGCAGCTGTCGATCTCGCTACTTCCTCAACTTCCGGATTCGATCACCTACCGGATTTGAGGACTAACTGTGAACTCGTCGCTTCAACGGTAACTGAGACTGGCTCAGTGAAGATTACCGAGGAAGGCATTGACATAGTCACAACCGCAGGCATAGCTGCACTGAAAGATAGAGGAACTGAAGATGTTGCTGCTTGCTTTGTTTTCTGTTGCTGCTGTTGTTGCTGATACAGTAGAAGAAGCAGGAGCACCAAAAGTATCTGGGAGATTCAAGGTCGCACGCCTTGCCCTCGATCTCTTGGGAGTCTTCTCAGCCACAGCTGGTTCTCCGCCATTCTTTTCTGTCCTCTACCAACCTTTGTTTGCTTTGGATTTCTGTCTTTTATGAGGAGGAGGCATGCTAAGATCAGCATCGATATCTGCAACAAGATCACCACTACCTGGAGTGAAAGTGGGATCTCTTGCAAGATCTCTCGCCTCGGCTGCGCGAGCTCTATCCTCTTCTAGAGTGAGTACATCGGGTGAATCATCTTCTGTAGCTTCTGAGTCGTCATCATCATCATCAACGTCTTCTATGTTAACCGGGCCTTCATCAATCTTGGCTTTACCTCTGCCTGAACTGGATGGTGCATCAGCATCCAAATCCGTTGGATCAAACAAATCAATCATCATGTCTCAGTTCATCGTCTGCCGTATTGCCCGGTCTATTGCTCCCAACGCAGTAGTAGGTCTGCAATGTTATCACCATCTTTAAACACTTGTCTGTGAATCTGGATATCATCTTCTGAAGCACTTTCGTCATGCCTCCATCTGTACCTGGAGGTGCCTCATAATCATCTTCACTAGAAAATGCATACAATCGACGACTTGGTGGATATTCTGACTTCGGCTTGTTCTTGTATTGCAGCATTCTTTTCAACTCAGCTTCATCAATCTTCTTGATATCTATCAGCTCTTCAACACGTTTCACCATGTTTGGAATTTGGTTATCAAGGATCATCTGCAGAAAGCGAGGATAGACAATGAAAAGAATTCTTTCCCCTTTTCTGCAGAATCACTTCCTTTAGATGATGCATGATCATTTCCAGAGAAGTGGAACGGCTTGTTCAACGTCAACGCGACAATCGCTGATGCTAAAGTGTCTCGGATCGCATCGAAAGTTCCTTTGCGAGGGCCGATGCACTTCAACACAAAGTGCGTTAAATACTTTATCTCTGGAGGTAGACACCCTTTCTGTAGCATCTCTGCGCACGAACATCATCAGTATTACTTCATCCTTAGGATCCACCACGTATCAAAATGGAATCGAACACGATAGGATCATCTTTATCAACTTCAAACTTTAGAAACTCGCGAACTAAGTCTTCAGTGATAATAACTTCCTTTCGTTGCACAGTACTTCTGATAGTAGCCGGAATTGTGCTGTTGTCCACTCTAGCATTTTGATAAAATTCCAGAAGAATGTTCTTGTAAGCCGCATAGTCCGTAGATATCGCATACTTTATCTTCGAGCGCTTCAAGAATTCGATTACGCCTTCAAACCACATGCATTCCGGCTTCTTTACAGGTCCAAGAAATTCCAGACAGTTGTGCTTGGCAGACGTACCGTACTGCATGATTCTATAAGGCAAACACACGACAAA